>NW_021024958.1:1344011-1356453 GCF_004153795.1 Camellia sinensis | reverse complement strand
TAAAAGGGATGTGAATATTATTTTACTTTTTTAATTCACACAAATATATATATATATATATATATATATATTGTGTATAGTATTAATTTAATACATAAATTGTCATATAATCATAAAATAAACCTCAATTTTTTTCTTGTAATTTATTGTATGTTCAGTTTGGGCTCACATATTGGCAATCAATTTTATTCTGATTTATTCATCTTATAAATTCTTGTGTATATATCATGATCAATGAAAAAATCAAAATAATCGAATAATTGTAGTATTGGAGAGTTTAGGATTTGGGTGCATACCTTGATCTTTTTATAGATGGTCTTTGACTTGGGCCATTGATGATGGTGGGCCTCAGTCTTGTTGGGTCTTGAGCCGAATAAGTTGAGTAAAAAAGATGAAAAACAAACCAATCAACTCAATAGGAGACGATGAATCGCTTTGGGGTTCAAATGCAACGCACAATTGAGACACCTTATCGTTGTCCATGTTGGGTTCATGTGCATGCTTTTTATTCGTCCACTAGCTATCCATTGGGCTCTATTTATTTATTTGAGTTTTATTATTATTTTTAAGTTTTAAAATCATCTAGTTTAAAAATTGATTAAAAGTACAAAACTTCAGTTTAATAAATTCTTTTAAGCAAAGTTATGTTGACTCGATCGATTTTATAGAAATGAATCCTTTTGATATATGATTATTTATTTATTTATTTTTATATATAGTTGATAGAGTTTAAATTTCTTAATAACTACCCTAACTAAATTTTTTTAGAGCAATCACTGGATAAATTTTGTTTTTCATTGATCTAACTATGTTGTAGTTCTTATTTAGATTACTCATTGAATGATTATACTTTTAAGCATGGGCTATTCGACTTTACTTGGCCCCAATATTTGGAGCATATTTTTGCAATAACTTGGGTCTACTACATGGCTTGTCCATTCTAATATTTTACTTTTTAGGCCTAATTAATGTCTCAACGAGCTTGGTTAAGCTTGACCAATTAGCCTAGTCGGTGACACCTATTTTCTTGAGATGATATGTTATGTTTTTAAATGAAAAATAATAATCACACATTCCTTTTAGTCAATCATATTACACTCCCCTTGTGAGGGGGTAATATGAACAAAACTGAAAAGAAAAATGAGAGTGAGAAGTGAAAAGGAGGGTGCGGATATTATTTTTCTTTGATATATATATATATACATATATGCTTGTGTGCATCATTAATTTAATACAAAGATTATCATATAGTCCTTCATGTAAACCACAAAAATTTCCTCCTAATTTAATTTATATTCAATTTGGGCCTTGTACGCCCGATCGACTGATGCTTTAATCTATTCATTTTGTAAGCTATTATATATAGATCATAATTGATGTAAAAAATCATACTGATTCAATAACTTTATAAATTAGGTTTTAAAATATTGATAATCAATTTTGAAAAATCATAACCATGGTTCATTTTTATAAATAAGGAACACCCCAACAACAACAACATGCAAAAGGTCCGAAAAAAGTAAGGGAAACACAAATTATTTTATTATGGTGCCTGCCAAAATAATCTTAGTAGGCAATATTTCACAACATTATTGCACTGGAAAATGAAAACTAATAAAAGCAAAACATGAAACACACATAAAAAGAAAGAAAAGGAGAAGAAGAAGAACAAGAAGAAGAAGAAGCAGCCATTTTCGCAGGCAAAGAAATGCGATTGCACTTAGCATGTGCAACAAGCCTTTAAACCCCTAAGTTATCCTTAGAGGACGAGTGAAGTCTCGTGAGGGTTTGCAGAGATGTTACCCACAAACATCTACCCACCAATAAATTGGTGGTGGTGGTTTATTAGAATTTTTCACAGACAAAGACATCCTTGGAGTCATTGTCTGTGCTGTCAGATACTGCGCGTAAGTAGTAATCGTCGCCATCCTTGAAAGCACATGCATAGCGTTGGAGATTGCCGTGGCGAAGTCGGGCTGTTTTACCAACAGGATCAGTAGCAGAAGTAGCGAAGCAGTTGACATGGAACATAGTACATGCCAAACTTCTTTGGTCTTCGTTAATTACATCAGCATCAGCCGTAATCCATAGGTCACCCGCCGATTTCACTTGCCAGTATTTGTTGGTTTCACGACTTTTTATGTGGTACATATCATTTCCAGTACGTGCCTTCTCAAGGTACATTTGTGGGTTACCCCTTCCGTTGGCTGAGAGACGTGCATCTTTCATGGGCCGCAGGTATTTATCGGTGATGACTGATTTGACACCTACGGATTCCATTCTCTCTATCTCTCTCTTCTCTTGTCTTCACTTCTCTCTTAATAATCGCTTTTACTTGTTCCTTGTTTTCTTGTGCTTTCCCTAGCTCAAACCCGTGCTGCTATTTATAAGCACAAAAAGGATTTAAATTCTAGGACATTTAAAAGATGACACGTCAAACAAAACGAGCAAGGATCCTCTAGAGTGATTTTTTCCTAAAGTTTCCTAGAGTGCTACATTGTGTGGTTGAGATTTACTGGTAAGTCACATCAATTTTTCTGATGTGACTTGCCAGTAAATCTCAACCACACACTATAACACTCTAGGAAACTTTAGAAAAATTTCACTCTAGAGGATCCTTAGTGAAACAAAACCATTCCAACTGTATATTTAATAACTTTGGGAACCCTAACCACGTTTGCTCTTCTTGCTGAAAAGTTATTAAACACCCCAATGTACCGTGTGGATTGTTTACATAGATCGTTCCGTTAATGAAAAATAGACATATTTAGTGAGTTAATTTTTACTTTTAACTATATATCAAAAACGAGTTATTATGTTTTACTTGTAAAATTTTATTATCATTGTATTTCTTTTTTGAAAAAATTATTATTGTATTTAGATCATAAATTTAAATAGAATTTTTTTTTTTAAAAAAAAGAAGAGAAATAAAGAAAAAAAATTTAACTTATATTTTATTTACATTTTAGTCATATATTTTATTATTTAATTTCCAAATCTCTACTCAAATTTATGATCTAAAACACAACATACATTATTAATTTTCAGATTTTCATTTAGCTATGGTAGAGAAAAGTAAGCCATTAATGGACCAATTATGTTATGTAAACGGAATTTATACACAATGAAGGTCAGTGGACTTTTTTTAAAAAATTAATTACATATTTATGAAAAAAATTCATAATTTTAATTATTAATATTCATAAAATTAATCACTAATTTGATATTTCCCCATGGATTTATATGGAAACGACAATTTATGATTGATTTATTTTTCTTATGAAATTTATAATATTTATAGTGCTAATTAAAAAAATGGCTTTAAATTATGGTATTCGTGTGTAGCGGCGGGGTTAGGAAACTAAATCAGAAGGGACATTTATTGATTAGAATTTTAATTTTTTTTCCATAACCAACAATAATAAGATAATAATAATTTTTGAATTAATATTAAGTACAAAAATTTAAATAAATTATTACAAAAGTATTTCACATAAAATTTTACAATTAACTTCGAGTAAAATTAAAAAGAAAGTATTGTATGTAACTAGTGTATCATGAAAAATATTAAAAAAGTTATATATTTAAGTCTTAAAATAAATTATATAATGGTAAGATAAATCAAAGTTTTACAAAATTTGAGTAAAAATTTCATATAATAGTGATAGGACGTCATTATTGACATATGATATCACTAACCAATAGTAAAGCAACATATGAAGGGTGAACTCCACATGCAAATATGACTAACACTCTAATAATTTTTACATATATATAGTGAGATTAATTATATTTAAATATCAATAATGATGGATATTACATTTATATTAAATTTTTTTCACAAAATTTTCATACATAAAAATACAATTTGTTGTAGTCACTTCATTTTCAATAAAACAATCACTATTGTTTTCATAAATTTAAAAATGCCATTGACATTTTATTCTAAATATTATTTTTGTTTAAAATTTTATTTATATACATATGTTAAAAAAAAAAATATCCAGGAGAGGCACGTGACCCCCCTGGTCACCATGTGGCTCTGTAACTGTTCGTGTGCTCTTAAGAAATACCAAATTTTTATTATCTTTTATAAATTTTTGGATAAATTACAAATACAACGCCTGAGGTTTGTGAGTATGAAATTTATCACTGATAGCATTTTATCAGTGATTAATTTATCACTGCTAAATTATTGTGAATTTGTTTTTGCGATTTAGTAAGTGTGTAGATGTGTTTTTATGAATTAGTGAGTGAGTGTGTATGTACGTGAGCATGAGAGAACAAAAGGAACAAAAAGAACAATATATAAGGAATAAAAGGAAGACAACATATAGGGAAGAGCTCACAGGGGAGAGCTTGTGAGCATGCTTCTTGCTTCATGCGTATAGTGTGATATTGAAGGGTAAAATTAAAAATGGATATAGGACAGGACTTGGCCGGTAGTAACTTACTTCCATGGGACCGGCCGGTAAGTCCCCCTAATATATTCTCTCCCTGGGTCCACCTGCCCTTGTCGTTGGCTTTTTCTTGGCCCAAGTGTTTGAAATACGTTTTGGCAATGGCTTCGGCCTACATGGGCTAGCTTGTTGATTAAGGCCGAATTATACATCATTGAGGCCGTTAATTAGAATCTCTTAACTTCACTTGCTGGTCAAACTGTATGCTTTATGTGTGTTGAATGCCAATCAGGTTGTACATCGTCGGAGCATAAAATGGGCAAAAAGACAAAATTTGGACAGAGATGACTTTTCCAGCACATGTGTTGACTTTCCCGCACGTGCGTTGACTTTTTCTAGGAAACTCAGCTCAACGTTTTAAACCTGCTTGGACGAGATTGGATGCATAAAAGGGCAATGAAAAGGCTTTTCTAGGGTTCTGAACTTGTTTTGACCTAAAGAGAGAGGCTAGGGTTTGAAAGGGAAGAGAAACGAAAAGCTTCAAGGATGTCTCCCATGGTGGTTCCTTCTCCATCTACCTCCTTCCACTCCTCCATGAGTGGCTAGTCTCCTTTTCTAGGGTGTTGATGAAACCCAAGCCATGTAATTATTTTGTTTTCTTTTTGATTTTTAATTATGTAAAGGTTTGAACATTTGTATAGTGATTTAGAAGTTTCTTTTATATATTTTTCATCATCTCTTCGAATATTTGATTTTCTGTGATTGTTGAATGTTATCCATACATGATTTTTCTATTCCTTCACATTCAAGGTATGAGACGAACCATGCTACGAGGAACGAGTCGTATCACTACCTTAGTTTAGAGTGAACGATTCGTATTACTTGAGATGGTTCGTGCTCGTACATTGAATGTGATGATCTTCTTGTTAAATGCTTTGAGCTTGTAGTTGCGAAACATTAATCCGTTCAAACCATAGCATAATTGATTTCAATTGGAAACCCTAATTACGTGGCTAGTGGTGGATTCTTTACCCTAGTTTTTCCCCTAAATCAGTAAACCCAATTTCATTTATTATTGATAATTTAATTCCTTAGTTTAATTTATTTGTTATTAAATTAGGTTATGAACAATCAATCTTTTTATCAAAATTAATTTAGGAATTTAACAATTAAATTAGTTTAATTTCACAATTGTCCCTGTGGATCGATACCTGAACTTGCCATTATTCTAAAAGAATTTGGTATAGTTTAGTGATTATTTTTGGTGCGTTCAACGACTCATCAAATTTTGGCGCCGTTGCCGGGGACTTCTGGCGAAATTAGTTAATTTAAAGTTACATTCTTATTTTAATTTTTAGTTTAGGATTTTATGCTTTTGGTGTTGCTAAGTGTGCAGAGCTTTTGAAGTTGGAGCTATCATTAAGTGTAAGCGGAGCGTAGCCGAGCTTTAAAAATAAAAAAAAAACCGCAGCGCTAAAGTGAGTAAACAGAAACAAACACTCACAAGCAAAGCCCCAAAGTGCTAAAACGAAAGTCAAAGCTCAATTGGGGGTTGGAGACAACGTCTACACGTCAAGCATCCGCAAGACGAGTAAAGCGTTTTCGTTGAATCGTTGTGAGTATTTCTCCTTTAGTATTCTGTTTTCGTAACTTAGTGTACCGAGTTGAACTTTTTGTGTGTGTGTGGGTAGTGTATGCATGGGTGCCGTTCTTGTCGCCCTGAATTGTGGAGTTTGGACCTTGAATTAGAAATGACTCTTAGGAGACTTAGGGCTTCTGCCCGTGTTCCTAGGCTTGAGTATTCATATTCATACATTGAGCCATTAGAGATGGCAAATCCTGATGTCCAGGATGTGCCCAACCGAACACTTAAGGATTATTTTACACCCACTGCATATGCATCACCATCATGCATCCAATTACCCAACACCACTGCTGCTCATTATGAGATTAAGTCCAGCACCATGCAAATGCTCCCATCATTCCATGGACTAACTCATGATGATCCTTATAAGCATTTGAATGAATTTCTAGAAATTTGCTCGATAGTGAGGATCCAGAATTTCACAAATGAGGCCTTAATGTTGCGATTGTTTCCATTCTCGTTAAAGGATAAAGCCAAACACTGGCTAAATTCTTTACCTGCTAATTCAATCACAACTTGGGACCAATTACAACAACGGTTCTTGGAGAAGTACTTTCCCATAGGTAAAACCAACCAACTTAGGCGAGCCATCACAAACTTTGCTCAAATGGATGACGAGCAATTCCATGAGACGTGGGAAAGACTTAGAGACCTTCTCCAACAGTGTCCCCACCACCAAGTGCCTGATTGGCAACTTGTTCAAACATTTTATTATGGCTTAACTGAGCCGCACCGCCAAATGGTGGATTCGTCCTGTGGTGGGACATTTATGACGAAAAATGATGCCGAGGCATGGCAATTGTTTGAGAACTTAAGTGATAATTCCCTTCACCATGCCTCCGCAGCCCGGCAAGTCCGGCAACCAGTAGTTGGAGCCCCAAAACGAGGGGGCATTTATGAGGTCGGACAAAACCTAGAGTTAGCCCAACAAGTAGAGGCACTGTCCCGCAAGATGGACCAATTATTAGCTACGGGACATGCCCTTACCCAGCAAGATCAGCCTCAATTTCACGAGGCATGTGTTATTTGTGCGAGCCCTGCTCATGACTTGAGTGAGTGCTCTTCGGCATCACAATTTTCGGAGTTAGTCCAAGAGCATGTGAATGCGGCTCAAGGATTCTCCAACCCGGGTAATGATCCATACTCCAACACATACAATCCGGGATGGAGAAATCACCCTAATTTCTCATGGAGACCCCCTTCACAAGGCACTTCTTACAATCCTCCACCACCAAGGCAGAATTTCAATAATTTTGCCAACTAATCATCTTACCGACCACTGCAACCTTATCGACCCCCACCCTACAACCATACCGGCAACCACAACCACAACCCCCGCTTGTTCCTCAGGGCAACTCTGCCTTTGAGACTCAGGTGTTGGAAGTTCTCTCAGAACTTAAGGGGTTAGCACCGGTAGTTCACTTCCACACTCACTCTATTGCCAAGCTAGAGACCCAATTAGGTCAAATGGCTAACAACATGAATCGGAGAGAGGAGGGAAAATTACCAAGTCAAACTGTAGCCAACCCTAAGAGACAATACGGGGCAGAGAGTTCGGGTGGGAATGGGAAGCAACATGAGCAAGTGCAGGCGGTGGTTGCTTTGAGAAGTGGTAGGGAGTTAGAGCCTTAGTCAGTTGCGTCTGATTCAACTAGAGTTAAGAAGGGTGACCATGGTGGTTCACCTAGTGAGAGCAAGGGTGATGGGGAAACACTTAAGAGGGATGACTTAGTCCCTAGCATTTCACTTGAGCCCAAGGCACCATATGTGCCTAAGGCACCCTTTCCCCAGTGCCTTGACACACCGTCCCCTTTTAATAAGAAGGCAGCATCTATGGAGGCAATGATGGAGGTCTTTAAACAGGTAAAAATAAACCTCCCTCTGTTGGAGGCGATTAAGCAAGTACCATCATATGCCAAATTTCTGAAGGACCTTTGTACGCAAAAGCGTAAATCTAGGACACATGTGTCCCAAAAGGTCCTACTCACGGAGCAAGAAGCTCCATCTTGTTGAATGACACACCTCCTAAGCTCAAGAACTGGGGTGCCCCAACCATTACATGCATTATAGGGGACCATTTCATTGATAGGGTCTTATTGGATTTAGGGGCTAGTGTTAATTTGTTGCCGTACTCTGTGTACGAGGAATTTGGCTTGGCGAGTTGAAGCCCACTACTGTTACTCTTCAGTTAGCTGACCGGTCCCTCAAAGTGCCACGAGGCATGCTTGAGGATGTGCTAGTTAAGGTTGATAGGTTCTACTTCCCTATTGACTTTTTGGTTTTACATATGGAACCGGTAGCTAGTTCTAGGAAACAAATCCCGGTGATCTTGGGTCGACCTTTCTTGGCTACGGCCAATGCATGCATTAATTGTCGTACCGAGGTGATGGAAGTTTCATTTGGTAACATGCAAGTGAAACTTAATGTTTTCCAAGCATCACAACAACCTCATGAGAGAGATGAGTGCTTATTAGTGGATGTTGTGGATGAGATTGTGGAGGAGGCTTTGCCTTCCATTCTTGTAGAGGACCCTTTAGAGGCTTGTCTAGCTCATTTTGGGTTTGAAAATTTTGATATTGATGAGTCAGTTGAGGAAGTGAATGTCTTGCTTAATTCTTCTTCTACACCGGATTTTCCTCCATGGAAAGCCCGGTTTGAGTCACTTCCTCTTCTGTCGAGAGAGCCTGCCATACCATCGTTGGTCACACCACCTACACTTGAGTTAAAGCCACTCCCAGCCACACTCAAGTATGCATTTTTAGGGCCCCAAGATACTTTACCGGTCATCATTGCATCTAACTTGACTGTAGAGTAGGAGAGTCAGTTAATGAGTGTTCTCGTGACACATCGGAGTGCTATAGGGTGGTCAGTGGCTGATTTGAAAGGGATAGATCCCTCAATGTGCATGCATTATATACACCTAGAGGAGGACACCAAACCTTCTCGCGAAATGCAACGGAGACTGAATCCTAATATGAAAGAGGTGGTGAAAAAGGAGGTATTGAAATTGTTGGATGCGGGTATCATATACCCCATCTCTGATAGCAAGTGGGTGAGTCCCACACAAGTGGTGCCCAAGAAATCGGGCATCACCGTTGTTGAGAATGAGGGAGGAGAGTTAGTCCCCACACGAACCACTACTGGGTGGCAAGTGTGCATTGATTCTAGGAGACTAAATTCCTCGACTAGGAAGGATCATTTTCCCTTACCTTTCATTGACCAAATCCTAGAGCGGTTAGTGGGGCAGGGTTTCTGTTGTTTTCTTGATGGATACTCGGGATATAATCAAGTCCCGGTGTACCCCGCTGACTAGGAAAAGACCACATTCACATGCCCTTTTGGAACTTTTGCTTACAGGCGCATGTCCTTCGGGCTATGTAATGCACCGACGACCTTTCAACGGTGCATGATGGCCATTTTCTCTGATATGGTGGAGAAATTCTTAGAGGTTTTTATGGATGACTTTTTGGTGTTTGGACCGTCTTTTGAGGAATGCCTTAGGAACTTGACTAGAGTGTTAGAACGATTTACTGAGGCAAACCTAATCTTGAGTTGGGAAAAGAGCCATTTTATGGTTCGTGAGGGCATAGTGTTGGGACACATTGTGTCCCCTCGAGGTATAGAGGTTGACAAAGCTAAGGTTGACCTCATTGCAGGCCTTCCTCCACCTAATTCCGTGCGTCAAATTAGGTCTTTTTTAGGACATGCAGGTTTTTACCGTAGGTTCATCAAAGACTTTAGTAAGATATCACGTCCTTTGTGTAGTTTACTGGTTAAGGATGCGCCTTTTGTCTTTGATGGGGCATGCTTAAAGGCATTTGAAACACTGAGAATGGCCCTGACCATTGCCCCAATCATGAAATCACTAGATTGGTCGCTTCCCTTTGAAATCATGTGTGATGCCTCCGATTATACTGTCGAGGCTGTGTTAGGCCAAAGGGTCAATAAGGCACCATTTGCTATATACTATGCTAGTCGCATTCTCTCGGATGCACAATTGAATTACACTACCACCGAGAAAGAGTTGCTAGCTATGATCTTTGCCTTAGACAAATTCCGGTCTTATCTCCTAAGGTCCAAGGTCATAGTCTTCACTGATCATGCCGCTTTACGGTATTTACTATCTAAGAAAGAGACCAAACCTAGGTTGATTAGATGGATTTTGTTGCTTCAGGAATTTGATTTAGAGATCCGTGATAAGAAAGGATCTAAGAATGTGGTGGCAGATCATCTCTCCTGAATCCGACCCTCTTATTTTGTATGATTCGTTTCCTGACGAACAACTCTTTGAGCTGTCACAAGCGAGCTCCCCGTGGTTTGCACATATTGTGAATTACTTGGCCATTGGGCAAATTCCACAGAATTGGTCTAAGCAAGACAAAGACCGATTCTTTTCGCAGGTCAGGTATTACTTTTGGGAGGATCCAGAGTTGTTTAAATATTGCTCTGACCAAGTGATCCGACGGTGTGTGCCGGAGAGTGAGGTGCATAGCATTCTTACATTTTGTCATTCTTCTGCATGTGGCGGTCACTTTAGTGGGCATAAAACGGCCGCCAAGATTTTACAGAGTGGGTTTTCTTGGCCCACAATTTTTAAAGATGCCCATCAATTTTTTAGAACTTGTTTGCGCTGTCAGCAAATGGGTTCGATGTCTCGGCGTGACATGATGCCAATGTCCCCTATTCTTGTGGTAGAAATATTTGATGTTTGGGGGATTGATTTTATGGGTCCTTTCCCGTCGTCATTCGGGTTTGAGTACATTCTCTTGGCAGTAGATTATGTGTCTAAGTGGGTGGAGGCAATAGCTACCCGAACAAACGATCATAGAGTGGTAATTAAATTTTTGCATGAAAACATCTTTAGTCATTTTGGGTTTCCTAGAGCCATAATAAGTGATCAGGGTACACATTTTTGTAACCGGTTCTTTGAGTCGGTAGTTAAGAAATACTTTATCACTCATAAAGTTGGCACTCCATACCACCCTCAAACTAGTGGCCAAGTGGAAGTCTCAAATAGGGAGGTAAAACTCATAATTGAGAAAACGGTGAGACCGGATAGGAAAGATTGGTCACAACGGTTAATTGATGCATTATGGGCTTACCATACTGCTTATAAGACACCTATTGGGATGTCACCATATAGAGGGGTGTTCGGAAAAGCTTGCCATCTCTCGGTTGAACTCGAGCACTGAGCATTGTGGGCCATAAAGAAGTTTAACTTTGATATGACCGCGACTGGGCTCAACTGGAAATTGCAACTCAATGAGTTGGAGGAAATTCGGAATGATGCATATGAGAGTTTGAGAGTTTTTAAAGCTCGGACTAAAGAATTCCATGACAAGAACATTAATAGAAAATCCTTTGAACCCGGCCAAAAAGTGTGGCTTTTTAATTCAAAATTGAGACTCTTTCCGGGTAAGCTAAGATCAAGATGGGATGGCCCCTTTGAGGTTGTTGAGGCATTTATTCATGGCGCCGTTGAGGTGCGAGATCCAAAGACTGGCCACACTTTCAAAGTGAATGGCCAAAGATTGAAACCTTATATAGAGGGGATTAGGAATGGGGATATGATTGAGTCCATTGCTTTGATGGACCTATTTTACTATGATTCATAGATTGATTTCTTGTTCTCTTTTCTTTCCTTCTATGCTATTCTGTTTTTTTCTTTATTCTCGTTATGCTTTATTTGCATCTAGGAGACTTTAAATCCTCTAAAGGTGTAATTCTTTTGGTGTTAGCCGTGCCTGAACGGCATCTGACGGTCTGGTATAGCCACGTAACCGTGTTTGTAGTGAATTCCTAGGAGACCAACTGAGACGGTGGAAACTAGAGTTCGAATGGCAAAGCCTAGAACACAAAGGTTTGGGATTTCCGAGACTAAAGTCTGGTTTAAATACCTAGGGGTGTGGAGATTGCGTCAAAACTACCTCGGCTTGAACTCTGTATGGCAGCCCCATAGATTGAGGTAGCTTTATGCGCCTCGATTTTGGATACCAAATCAACCTAGTCTGTCACCCTGTTGGAGAATAGGGAAAGCTACAAATGCAGTTAGGGAGAAAAGTAGTACCCGTAATTTTCGCGTGAAGATTATACATTTAATGGGCCTTCCGTATGTTCTTTTGTGCTATATTTATTCCGGATGTCAATTAAAGGTAGAAAGGTTTACTCTCAGTGTTTAAAAACATGCTTTCATATTTATTTTCTGTGTTTATTCTTGATCAATTTTAAATAAATAATATCAAAAAAATAAAAAATTGAAATCGCCGCACGTGCGGCCTGGGCCCCGCACGTGCGGGAAAATTGGGCAAAAACCAGCTTGCACTCTGCTAAATATGCAGGTGCGGGACGGACGTGCGTTGACCAGCCACACGTGCGGCTTGACTCCCGCACGTGCGGG
>NW_021024958.1:1323486-1338034 GCF_004153795.1 Camellia sinensis | reverse complement strand
GTTTTGATGGATAGTGTCATTGATGCGACTCGATTCCATAGCAGATAATAGCGCGCCGAGCCACCCGAATTTACGACTGCTACCTTAGATCGTGTCACGCCCTTTTTAGTGCTCCACTGACGGGCAGGTTGCATTACTTTTTTTTTTATTTTATCACAATGGGGTGTGTGGTGAGTTAGGCGTAATGAGGCGTACGTAGAGGCATATTTACGACTACGGTTAAACACATAAGTCTAGGGAGAAAGTAGTACTACGTAAATGGGTTTTATCGGCATGTAGTGAAGATAGGATATGAATTGGGAGCAACATATGCGGTTGTGGTTGTCATACCCTGGCCTGTTTATTTTTCGACCTAGGTGCTATATAATTTAGATTACTTCGTGTAGAAATGTCTATAATTTTAGATCAAGTGTATTCAATATAATGGTTAGGCATATAAGTAAATATATATTATTTGTCATGAGAATAATGATTATACTTTATGATCACCGAAGGCTATTAAACATAACCGAACCTTGGGTTTTTTTATAATATACCTAAGAGGGTGATTTTACGCAAGTATGTAGCAATTATATGCCATATACTTCATTGGTTTGGCTTTTTTTTATAGATTTAAGAGATGCTTGTATGAGTATAAATCTCAAATATAATAAAAAAATCACATGACTTTCCATGTTTACTCTCTTTCTTAGTGCCGTTAATTTTTTTTTATTTTATGGATATATTAAAATCCAATTAAAACTGATAATGATATAGTAATAATATGGGCATGTTGTGCATGTAGTATTTTGGTGCGAAGATGCGCAATTACAAATGTCTTTTTAAAGAGGATGAGAAAAAAAAAATATAAAACAAAAAAAAAAAAGAAAATGTCCGGCAATTGTTGCGGTTCACTTCGTGCGCAACAGGGGGTTCTAAAAAAAAAACTCATGCACAAACAGTTTTGCTCCTCTTACATGCTGTGAAAAGCAGGTACGCGGCTGAGCACAGCTATTTGGACCCGGGAAACCTTGCATCGTGCAGACCCTCTTGGGCAATCCGACGTGCGAGACGCGATTAAAATAAAAAATAAATAAAATAATTCGCGAGGGGGAGGTTTGCATAAGCCAGGAGAGGCGCATAGTTGGTCACCGGACGGCGCGTATTGTGCGGAAAAGTTTTGTGCCATCTGTGGTTTTTGTACTTCCTTCGTTATTTTCTTCACTC
Source organism: Camellia sinensis (assembly GCF_004153795.1). Classification (NCBI taxonomy): domain Eukaryota; kingdom Viridiplantae; phylum Streptophyta; class Magnoliopsida; order Ericales; family Theaceae; genus Camellia; species Camellia sinensis. The sequence goes on along the minus strand of NW_021024958.1, from coordinate 1,336,828 downwards.
TTTTAGTTATCATTTTTCTTTTCTTTTCATTTTTCTAATTGTTGAAAAGTAAAATAAACCTTTTAAACCCTACTGGAATTTAACATATCAACTTATCAATCTTCCTTGGTAATAATAAATTTATAGAGATATAATTCTTAGTATCAATTATTTTATTTTATAATTTCGTGTGTTGCTAATGTAAATGGAAAAATTGCGATACTGTTTTATATTTATATTTTTATTCTTCTATTCATTCTTAGTTTTCGAAAAAAAAAAGCTCTAGAAGAGCCATGTGTATTAAGCAAGAGGAGTTGTAATTAAGTTTTTTTTTCATTTTTGCTAATTCTTTGTCATAGTTTTATCCAATATGCATTTTTGTAGTAGATTGGCTCGTGATTAGTTTACTATAAGTTTGAAGTAGAATTTTGGGTTTTAGTTTAATTTTATGTTTGTATTATTTTATAGTAAACACTTGTTTGTAAGGTTAGTGAGAACTAATTATATTTTTTATATAATTTCTCTTTCTGTAGTCTTGTTAATTCGTTTCTATATTAGTATTGAGAATGACAGGGTAGATGGTCGTAATTTAACTGTTATTTTCTTTTATAATTTATTTTTTTTTATATTTCTCTATCTCATAGGTTGTGTGTGCCTCTAATAATAATAGAGAAATATAAATAGACAACTGAGTATGATTAACATAAAAAGAAATGATCACCACAACAGAAAGCCAAATGCAGTGAGGTCCCGGCTTCTTCTTTTCATATTTAGAGCCTTAAATCCTCTTTAATACTTCCTATGAGCTTTATAGTCTCTTTTGTTAAGTTTAGTTATTTTTATAGTTTATAACGATTTCAGTTTATACCACTTTTTATTAGCCCTTAATTTAATTTAAAGGTACCATTTTTATTCACCTCTCTATTTACTCTATTCCTCATTTTATTTAAAAAAAAAAAACAAATATTCTTCCACAATACTATACAAACAAAGGATATTCTCGGTCATTTGGATGGAGACTAGTAGAAGATGGTCTCGGAAGCGCTGACGACCTCAACTTGGTGCGTCATTATCTACTTATTTTTATTCTCTATTGGACTTCTGGTTCTAACGCGCTTTTGTGTCCTATTTGGCGTTTTGGTAGTGTGCTCAGGCCTATGCAGTTCTGTATAAACGTGTACTCCTGTGCTGGGTTCGCCTCCAAAAAGGGCAAGAGGTTTCCAGGAGCTACCGGTATTCCCACAACGACAATGCGCCATACCCGTCTCCCGGCCCATGTACTCTTGCGAAACACACCCTGTACAATCTGTATAATTAATCTCAGTTTTATTCTTTGTCTTCCTTTCTTTTTGTTTTCCTTCTTATAGTTCTTCTCTTTTCTTTTCCACCAACGAGGAGAAAAAACCAAAAAAAAATGTGTGACGAGGGTACAATAATGGGTAGTTTGGCACCTTCCTTTTTTTTTTTTTTTGAGCGTAGCCACATTCTCATACGCTAATGAGATTGTGCACCTACAATTAATCTGATAGATTCTCTTACTTCTCAATTCCTCTTTAACTTTTCCCACGTTGAGGAACAATGTTCATATTCAATGTTGTGGGGAATGTGCAAGGTTATTTTTGTTTTCTTTTTGTGACATCTCCTTATTTGCACTCCCATGAAATTACATCGCTTTATACACCTGAACCAATGTTTCATCTACTTGAGTTGCGAGTTTATTCTTTTTTCCTTCCACTCTGATTTGCCACTTCTTTTTTGCTAGTTATTATCGCAATGATATAGCTTTAGCACACTTATAGTTTATATTGTATGAGGAGCTTATATATGCATAATGATATTTAGTTGATGAATTGGTTCTGTTATCGAGGTCACTGTTATACTTGTCTGAGGTGCGCTATTGTTTACGCAGCAGAGGTTTAGGTGTTGCTATGTGATGTTGATTTACGATAGCATTACTTACTTGTTACATGAAGTAATGTCCTTAATTATACATGTAACATACTTACTTGATTCTATCACTATGGAGCAGTGATATTTTATTGTTTAATGTATGATATTTTCTACTTTGAGTTCACTTCATTTTCAGAGTCTAGTATATGCTTTAGTTATGTTGTGGACCTATAAGGTAGATGAATAAATTGATAAGGAAGCACCAGATTAGGGACATTTTCTGGTAAAAATAAGAGAAAAATAATTATTAAATAAATATTTATCATCACTATATGACTAGTTTGGGGGTCCGTAGCCTTTTTTAACCTCAGAGTTAATTTTTTGTGTATTAGTTTTAATTTATCCCGGTTGTTACATGTGGTGTCTGTATCATTCCATAATTGCTCTAGGGACTAAAATACGTCTACATGGAATGTTTTGCGGCAGATCATTTGGCCCAAATGCTTTGTTTAGAGTTGTGGTGTTATGTTGTAGGATTGGTTATCTATGCGGTGAATGGATCATGGACATTTAGCCAGTGTTGGTTACAATTTCACTTGTGAATATAATATGAATTGATATATCAATGATGATTCGTTTGTGTTCCGGCCATTCAGTCGGATCACTATGTATCAGAGGCAGTGACGAGTTTGTTATTTGATTTTTAAGCCCCGTAAGGAGTGATACTTTACATCCGTGAATAGTACAAACTAATACTAAAATCGAAATAATAACACTTAATGATTAAATTGAGGGTAGTCATATTGTTGCAAGCTATCTCGCTTCCACTAGGGTTTATGAACATCTGAATATTAAATGCATATAATGAGACATACCAGACTGAAAATAAGACATTGCCCAACCTTAGCCTCTTGATATTTAATTTCACTATACAGATAAATATAAGTCACAGAGTCAACAGACAACCTATGTCTGGAATTCCGTCTCTCTAACAGAGTGAACATATCTTTTTGAGAATATTGCTGGGTCTGGCTAACACGGCCAGTAGATGTAATTTGTTCTGCTCCATTACGCATAGCGAGTGAACTAATTAATTGATAGCTAGTTATAAATCTATTGGCGCTATTAACTGGAACGATGGACTAAAATGTTATATGCTAATTTTACATCGCTGACGATTTCTTTGTCTATTCTTTAACACTTAAGAGGGTAACACTCGCATCATGAAAGATAGAGCATTTGTCTATAACTAGCAATGCACAAGTATAAAAGCATAGGGGAACTTTACTTATATAGTATTAACTGAAAGTTGTGGTTGGGTTTTGAACTCAAAGGTGTAAAAAGGTATATCGGTAAATCATTCTGCTGAAATTGTCCAACTAAAACTAATGTGACATTATATGAGGGTGGTGTCCTTCATGTAATATTGTTTATAAAATGATACACGACTGGTCTACTTTGGTTTAATGTGGCTTATCATAACGCTTTGGAATATGTTAGCCGTGGCAAGTAATGCTGGTCATTGTGTACTGGTGGTGAGTAGATATAAGAGAGATAGGAACGGTAGTGATAGAGATGTTTTGTGTAATCATTACTGGAACCCTGCACGAACGAGACTTTACTCGTCCAAATCCTTAATAGGGGTATGAACCTTAAGTGGTTTAAGAGAGGCATACTTTCTGCATCCATCGTCTCAAATGCTATGACCGTATTCTTATTTCCACGAAAGAGGAAATAGTACTAGCACGATTTTGGTTTATATTTATTTATTTTTACATATTTACCTGTGCTTAATGAAGGTACTAGCAAGTATGTTAACGTTCATTGTGGGGATGTTGAGGGGTAAGTGGCACTGAAATGTTTTATATATCGCATAGTAGGAGCGTACGTGTTAACACTCATAAGAATCTCCTTTAACCTTTCACTGTTGCTCCCGTTGCCTCAAAGGACACACTATAATTACAATTTTTGGATGATGTGTTAGTCGATGTGGAAATCATGCGATATTAGCTGGACATGTTTTGTGTTTAGAAAATTGTGCTAAGTTAGTTTGAGGATCGACTCGTAGATCACCTTAGACAGCGACAATAGCCAGAAAATGACCATATAAATTATTCTCGTTTGAGCCTAGATCTCTAGTGTATCTTGCTTTAGAGAGTGAGTAGGTAGTGTTTGTGGCATCCTATAGGTGTTCTGTATGGATGAGATTACTGTGATTATGTCTGTTAGATAGCGGAAACTTGCTGCACATGATGGATTAGGTAAACTAAACTAATAACAATATTGCTAGATGTACACATTTGTCCATTGTAAAGTGGTTACGGTTTGGAATATTAGCAAATCCATACGAGATAGTATTGTTTGTTTAATTTGTATTTGAGTGTTTTTCCAGATTTTTTTTGTTTTTGTACTTCCATTAGTAATAATAATTAGGTACTATTTGTTTTAATATACATTTAATTTGTTAATATATATTTATTTAATATCTTTATCCGAGAAGTATTTTGGTCATGTTTTGGTATGGAGATAATCAGAAGGGCACTAGCACATCCTCTCCATTGCTAATTAAGTTTTCCCGGAGTATTCATGTTAATGATATAGTCTGTATATAACCTTCTTATTGTGTATGTTGCGGATTCCTAGCGTGATATGCGAACACCATGGATTACCACTTCGATTTGAAGTTAGTTGATATTATGCTAAGTGTTGATTATAAATTTGTAGTTTATTAGCTCTCTATGTACTTGTAAGGAATAATGGAAGTGGTTAATAAGATAGATTGTAATAAGTCTTCATTTTAAATTGATTTGAGTTTAGCATACCCTTGAAGATCATACATACTTATCGAATGAATTTGGCTTAAATAAGGGAAGTTGGATTGGAACTCAGTGTGCTTCCTTGGTGCCGTTGTGCAACAGAATAGTAAAATTAGCTCATTATAGCATGTATAACACCATATTCTCTACCCACCTTTCGGATAAAGTTTAAGCGGTGAATTTTCCCGTATTAAGTTAATTTTCCTCATAATTATGAGTTTTAGCTCGGAATATCTCTGGACTAAGGGTTGGCTCACACTATATAATGGGACCCACACAATCATCATTTATATCAAATAGTACAAGTGATATGCCCAGCCTCCCCCACAGGAAATAAGTAGTTGCGGTGGATTGGGATGAATTATTTAAAGAAAGTTATGAAACAGGTTATTACTTTGTGGCTTACTTTGTTTATCAACAAATTGGTTATATTTAAACCTAATTTCATGCACCAACGGATGCCTAATATGCTACTAAGCTAGCTCTATTCACTCTCAATTTTGTTTGAGCAATCAATCAGACGTTTGACTTGTGCGAATATTAGAGATACAGTAAACGAGGCTGCTAAATACTATATAACTTTTTTATTTTTGTCTATATCATGTCATTCATTGGGTTGGAGAAGCACTCTAATTAATGAACATCTATTATTTTATTTTCTCATGCCTATAGGTATTTATTCAATGATATTCTGGGGTTGATTTTGATTGTATATATCATAATTACACAGATCGGTGCTATTACAAGACACCATTCTCTGTTTGAGTTTTATTGCAAGTTATCCTGTAAAAGATGTTCTTTATGAATTGTATAGTTTAGTATAATTGAAATGCACTGTAGTATCTATAGTTTGTGAATCATTAATTCAATGAACATCTAAGAGAAGCCAATAAACCCTTAAACATACCATAAAATCCCTACTCAAGATTGCTTTCTATATAGAGAATTGGCTGTATTTCTAAACTATATTTCTTAATTTATAAAATATATAATCAATAAACAGGTGCAAAAAATAAAAAATACAATAAAAAAATGGTTGTAGTCGACTGCTCAGTCACAACCAGACGAACAGATACATGGTAAATGTACACAGCTCTCAAGATATTTCTGTCTCAGCGAAGCTGGAGAGATGGGGATTTTTTCCTGTTCTAAACGTGAGAGTGTATATATTATAATTTGTGGGAAAAGCTTAAAATCACCACTCTTTCGATATCCACAGGACTTGGGACTACTGAAATTCCATAGGTGTGATAAATGAATGTGTTTTTTGCGTATGACGCTTCTGCCAGCAAAAAATAGCCTAATCGGGTTGGTTAGTTCTTGAGAAAATCCGTGTATCCTGCATTCTTAGGAAGGCAACCTTCTCACTCCCTTGATAGATTTCGCTTAGATCTTTTCGCCACCAAGAAGAGCACGGTAGAATGTGGCAGAGAAGGAGAGAAGGGAGAGTTGAAGAGATACCGTTACAATATACTGAGAGATTGAATTGATAGAGTAGAGAGAGAGCCATGAGAGAGATGAATCAATCTCACGTGGTTCAATCCTGTGGCGAGAGAGAGATTAGTGTTGTTTATTGGTGATTAGATGTTAAGGAGGGGACCATTTAGTACAACCATGTTTTAGGAATCATCATATTTCCTTACATAAGTTGTATAAAGACAGCCGGGTTAATATTTCGGAAAACTCCACTTTGTACAAACACAAGCCTCTCCTTAGGCCTTTCCTATGATGAAAATATAGATATTATTTTAGTAAATTGTAAACATGGTTATAGAACTGATCCTTTTTTCCCACGTGGTTATCTCTATAGGTTTGTGAAGTCTATGTGGATAACGATAAGACTAGTGTTGCTACTCAAGTTACCAGTGTCCGTGGATGTTGGTAGTTGATTATTAATCTTGTCTAACATCTTTTTTACTAATTACCATGTATTCTGAGATTTATCGGATGATAGTCTGGGTAAAAACAGGGTTGGTTGTTACAGGTTGTTGCCTAAGTTCTATGAAATGCGCAATTAAAGTTTGCCCATGTTTATATTAGTTTACTCACCAAAACAAATTGTCTTTCGGCCTTACGCTCATGCGCAGCCAGCCTCTTACAACTATGATGCCACGAGTGTATAAGTAGGCCACAACAAAGAGGGGATTGAGACCAGTTGGGTGTAGTAGAGGAAAATTCATTCCGAAAGAGAAGATCTCTAGGTGGGTGAATGTTGGGAGAAGGTGTTTGACGCGGAGAAATTGTCTAGACTAGACACATCGTGTATCCCGACCTGAGTGGTGAGATACCCGAACCGTTTGTTTGTACGCTATGGAGTCTTGCAGAGAGGAGGTACTCCGAGAGTTTCACCATTCGCGCCTTGCAGTGCAGTCCGGGAGGTACTAAGATGTATCAAGAGGGTCGCCAATTTTGGTGCGGGGTATGAGAGAGATGTGGCTGTTTTTCGTTCGAAGTGGGCCTTACTTTGCCAGCAAGTGAAGGCCCGAGCATCAGAGGCCAGACGGGTTTTGTTACAACCCTTTGCCTATTGCCGTACGTGGAAAGGGGAGCAATGTCACTATGGACTTCGTTGTAGGTCTTCCGAGGACTCAGCGGGGTAGTGATGCTAATTTGGGTGGTTGTAAGCATCCGTTCGATTGTTATCCTCATAAGTCGGTCTGCACTCTTTTCAACCATTACCATTATTGGCGCGTTCACTGCAGAGCATTACACGGATTCTACTAGATACATCCTTAGTCCTAGATTTTTGATATCTCTTCTGTATGATGTCCACAATAGTAGAGATAATTGCACGAAGCTAGGTCACGAGCTGAATCGATCGTCTCAAATTAGGAAGAGATGAACCTAACAGTTTTTATTACATGTTTTATTTATTACAATTAGCTATTGTTAATAATTAGAGATATTATATTTGTGCAGAGTTGTAGAGTGCCATTTGGGCACTAATGTTTGAGTCTCTTTAGTTACGTTGCTTTACCTATACCTCATAGATCTGACTTTGTTGAATGCACTATTAACAGTACACGATGTCGTTTACATTTATGCAGAATACAGTATGTACTCGTAGAGATTATGGGCAATTATCGAAGAGGTTTTGATCTCTTGTACTTCATGTGTGGTATATCTTGATTGAGATGTGCACTTGCAAACATTGTAGAGTCGCTCATAACCTACAACGATCAGTTTCCTCAATCAGTCTAACTCGGAACGGCATTCTTGTATGGTAGCCCATGTCTTACGAATGGCTCTTACGTATCTGACGACTTGATGAATCCTTGTGATAAGGTTACTTCTTATTCAGTTCTGAATCATCGCCGCGTTCCGATTGCATAGCGCCTACTTCTAATCACACCGCACCGGTGGGTGAATAAAACCTTTGTTGGTCCGGAGTTCTGAGATTTATAGGGAGAACGAGGAGAAAGTTGAGCTTATCGTAGGAGGCTTTGTTACAGCCCAGAGTTCAAACCACCAGGTAAATCATTATTTCCAGATTCTGCCTCCAGTGAGATAGCACTCGTTGGGACGGCATCTTTAGCGATGAGGTGAATGGCAGACTACTAAAGTACGTGATTCCTGAAGATATCCTACCTAGGCACGTAGGAAGGGCTTGGAGTGAGCTCCTCCCTTTTGATGTGGAAAGATGGCGTGTGGACAGTCTCTTTGCCCGTCGTGTTTTATTTTATTTTTCTGGTCTCTTTTTATTTTTTGATATCCTCTAGAGTAGTGTTATTATATGCTTGTACGGATGCTTAACTAATCGGTTAGTATCCTATTTGAGACCGACATTTTTTAGTGATCCTCTATTCATATGCAGTGTCAACGGAGTACATAAATGAAGGGACACCGTCCCATTGCTGACTCCCGAGGACAAACTGCAGGCGGGATAATGCTAACCGATAAGCAACCATGCTAGCAAATTAATAACTACCCGTGCGACACCGGAATCTCAAATTCAAAGGACCAAGAAAGGCAATGACGGGATACTGTCCCGGCTCCTCTCCAAACATCCTCATACAAGCCCTCCCCTTTATCCGGTTATACTCGTTATCAAGAAAGACATGCGCCTATGAGCCGTACCATAACGCCGCAAATGGTTTCTTCCCTCTCTCTGACGGTTCTGGTTTCATAATTATTACTCTTTTTGGTTCGAGGGTGTGGGGTTCTGGGTCTTGCTTAACAAGCTCTTCTTACGCCGTATAAAGATCTAACTATACTACCACTCCCAGTTCGTCTCCCTGGAACAACTCCTGAGACCGCCAACAAGGGTGCATCACCCCAGGCCCGCGATTAAAAACTGGAGCCTACAACGAGTGTCGCAGAGTTAAACCCTATACTATAGGCCTCAGACACCGGTGCATACCGATGCTACGCACTGCAATATTCTTGTGGGGTGTTGTACTGGTCAGGAGGACTATCTTACCTAATGGCAAGTGTCTCCATGCTCCACGAGTCCACTCTTGGAGTGTCCAGTGACTATTTACTTTTTTACTATATCCGATCATTGCATATTCTCTTCTCGAGGGGAGCTGAAGAGTGTTGTAGACTATGCGGCATCCGTGGGAACGCTCGGTGTTTCTAGGTCTGGAGTACTAGGTAAGCTCGATATACTAACACGGTCAAACTTTTAGTTGCAGGCGCAGGGCCTCACTTCTAGGCTTAGGAAGCTCTGCCACAACGCCTAGCAGTCAATAACACGATCTACTGATTTGAGACGATCTGATTTCATCTTATATTTGAGCCAAACCATATTCCTTAGTGCTAATGCGTACACTTATTTGTTACTAATTATACAAACATCGGCAAGAATGGTTATTCTATAACCGAGATTACGTGGCATCAGACGATAATAAATATTAGTGCAGCCTAAACTTATATCAATTCCTGGCTTTGAATCTACCTAACACCCTCGCAATATATGCATCAACTATCCGACTTCAATCTACCGCTTGAATGTTCTTTTCGGGTGCAAGTATTCCGTGAGCACGAAGTCCATTAGTTGAACCATTGCTCCCATCTTCTCTTATCTCGGACAAATAATGCCGCTATTAGGGTGTAACAAAACTCCGTCTGGCCTCTGATGCTCATCTCGGTTACTTTTTCATATTGGCGTTTTACACTTTGCTGTGCAAAGTGAAATAGTGCACTTCCGATAAACGAATTAACAGCCACAGTCTCTCTTCATACCCCGCACCACATAATTTGGCGACCACAAATCCTCTGTATACTTTTTATATGTACCTCCTTCGGAGTTTGACATCTTTGCAAGGCGGACCAATACTCTGTGAATTGACAATCTCTCGGAGCTAACATTCACTCTTTCGCAGACTCCACGTATCAGGTAACAAACTGTCTCACGCGTATTCTTCACAACTCAGGCTCGGGAGATATACACCGTTAGAAACCCTCATTTCTCTTACTTTTCACACTATGTAGATTTTCTCTCTGTGAATGTAAGGATGTCTACTCAAGGTCACCTTCATGCATGTAGGGCCATGCGACACTCGTGTCTACCAAGTTGTATTGTTGTTTTTGTTTTCTTGCGGCTAAGGTATCAACTTCATAAGATACAAACGTGTATAAAATCTTAGAGCACACTACTGTTTTTGTGTTTTTTAAACATACACCTTTAATATCAACTATAGCCAACACATGCGCCGATAACATTCTATAGATTCTCTAATGTTCACTGAGAAAGTGATTGTAGATCGAATATAATATAATACATTCTACATGGCAACATCTCACGGACTACATTGTTAACCGTGTATATATCATATATCTCTATAGCGCGGTAATGATCCTCTGATGATCACTATATATTTAACACATTCATTAAAGGTGATTTTTGTTCTAGTAAGACGATGCTTTTTAGATTGGTGTACAATGGCCAAATTACCCCTGTGTAATATGTATAACATCCGAGATTGAAATCCCTTCCAACCTAACTTCACCCTTTCTCAATCACCACACACCTACCTCTGCTTCTTTTCCCATCATAAAATTGGGAAGCACTTTTATTTGAGGTTGAGATTTGTTAAATGCTCTCTTCTCACTCTACATCATACTTCTACTCATTTTTTTTTAGATCTTTTGTTATAGTATCCACTCTATACTCTTTCTTCTCCATTATTTCTTACAACTTTTTACATCTCTCTTTGTCGAAAAATCTAGCGAATCATCAGGAATTGCTGCTAGATGCTACGATTCTCTATATTATAAATCCTCTAGATGTGCTTATTAGATTAATGGGAGTAAGCTTAACTCCATAAACACATTTCTACCTTATGTAGTTCATGATGGTGCCTATTTTAGTTTTGGAGTTCTCTCAAAATTATATAATATATATGTATCACCCACTTTGGAAAACTGCCTTTTTACAGTGTTCGATATATATTTTTGGCGTATACTCATTAGACGTTCGTTCTGGTTAAACTAGAGCCACATTCGTATCACCATTTAGTATTGGACCCCATTTTTTTTTTTTTTTTTTTTTTTGCACCTGTTATTTTTATATTTTAAATAAAAAATATTTTTAGAATCAGTTTTTCAATTTTTTATGAGCTTTGAGTAGGATTTTAGGTTATGTGTTTGGTTATGAGTTGTAAGTTTTTGAATTAAATATCATATGTCACATCATTCATTTCAAACTCAATTCAAAACTCTTTTCAAAACTCATAACCAAACAAATTTTCTGTAATGCCCTCAGAATAAATACATAAATCAACCATTCATGATAACCATAGGCATGAGAAAATAAAATATATTCATTCATCAGAGTGCTTTCTACAAAAGGTATTACATGTTGACAATAAAAGTAAATGCCCTACGGGCTTACAAACTTTCCAAGTCAACGCTTGGTTTCAACAAAAGAGAGTTCTAACTCTTAACATATTAGGCCCTTGGCTTGAATTACATGTAATACAAAAGATAACCACAAAAATAAGCCTTCAACTTCTAAATCTCCCAAGCTACATCCTTGGAGGCGGCATATCACTTGTACTTGAAAATGATGTCCCATATAGGGTGAGCCAAAGCCCAGTAGAGATATGCTAAACCAGATATGAGAAATAACTAAAACATTAGCATTCGATGGATGGTTAACACTTATAAACTAATTTACATTCTTTACAAGGCCACCAATAAGCACACTCATGTTCCAATCCACTTCCCTTATTTAGCCAATTCAATTCATAAACATGATTCAATATCTAACCAAACAATTTAAATGAGACTATAACTTATCTTATTAACACTTCCATTATCCACAATTTACAATGAGACTATAACTCATATAATCAACACTTCATATATTCAACACTTCAATCATTAACATCATTCAGGTGTACATAAGGTTTCAGGACTTTCATTCTGGATACTCCGGAAAACTTAATTATCAATGGAGTCTATCCCCTTTCTCCTCCCAAACAATATATATATATATATATATACAATGTATTTAAATACATAGTCATATACAATGACCCAACAATTCACATATTCAATTTGCTAATTCCACCGTCACATTCAATGACATAATCTAGTTTATTAGTTTTAGTTTACCTAATCATCATGCTGTATCTACAACAATCAAGACTATCCTCCACCTATAGTCCAAAACAATTATTTCTAAACAGATAAGTAAATCTATCAAACAGATAATTTATTTCATTTTCTATTGGTGAGTGATTCATCGATCCAACTACACCATTCAACCACAATTCCAGCTAATTTCATGATTTCCACTCATCACACATAAAATATATAGTTTGAGCAGCAAGTGAAGTTAAGAGATTCTAATTAACGACCTCAATGATGTACATTTCGGCCTTAATCACATCCCCCAACTTACTACTTGCTAGTCCTCAAGCAAGTAAAATAAAATAAAATTAAACAAAATCTATCTATTTCCTCTTTCGTGGGAAAACGGTTGCATTTAGCATATGCAACAAGCCTTTAAACCACAAGGTTACCCCAAGTGGACGAGTAAAGTCTCGTGAGGGTTTCCAGAAATGATACCCACAAACATTAACATATTCATATATACTCAACAACAAATGACCACACTACTCCACCTAACAATCAACTTATGTGCCACTACAGTGTGATATTTAGACATCATGAGTCATTAAAGGCACAGTGGACAAGCATGAAGGAACCTATTGAGTCAAAACCACAATTCAGTTAATACAAAAGTAAAGTTCCCTATACTTGTGCATGCTAGTAGACAAGTCATGAGTACCCTCGATGTAAAGTGCAAGCTCCATATTAGTTAACTATCCACTATAATAGCCCAGTGTAACTCATAATAACACCCAACATATACAAAAAAACTAACCTGTTGCACCCAAGATTCTCAAAAGTTTTTTTTTTTTTTTTTAAGAATCTTGGCTCCTCATTTATTCTTTTCTGCAACTATAGCTATTATCAATGATGTACACCAGGGATTATAATAAAAAGATCACCGCTATGATAGTGCGTTCATGTGAATTAAGGCATACTCATGACAAGTGTACTAAAATCACAAACACAGACAACTCTCCTCGTGCAAACATCACATGCAAGTATCTACCCAATAAACCCTTTTCATACAAGTCTACTATGATCTCCAAATAACATATGCAAATATCATCACCCTACTAGCAAAAAGTCACATCAAA
>NW_021024958.1:1240142-1319610 GCF_004153795.1 Camellia sinensis | reverse complement strand
TGTTTTCTTGATCATAACCTTCGGGAAGGGTGAAGAGTGCCGCATAATTGACGGTTCCAATTAGAGTGGTAACAAGCATAAGGCCGTTGTTCATGTGTTTGAAAGCTTCCTCATGTACAACACTTTATTCTTCTGTCATTCAAATATAGTCAGAAAGCACTTATATGGTTTTGAACTAAAGTGCAGTCATTAACACCGTTAACTATAGATGTAAAATGACTATAATACCCTCAATTCCTATATTTTTTGTTATTTTCTTTCTCTTCTCTTTAATACACATAACTTATAATGTCTAGCATTAATTTAATTAAATCACAATTAATTATAAATTCTTATTATTTATTGTAATTCTTAACTTTTTATTCTAATTCTAATTTAATTATTTTTATATCACAATTAATTCTAAATATTTAATTATTTATTATAATTATTAACTTTTTAATCTCATTCTAATTTAATTATATTTTAGTTCAATTCTTAATTATTATTTATTTTATATTTTATTTAATTATATTTAAATCAATTCTTAATTATATTTTATAGGGGAAAGCACCATTAAATCCCTAATTTGGGAATGTTAACCCATTTAGTCCCAACGTTTTTTTGTTGGACTAATAGGTCCTATTTTATGTGTAAAGACATTAGTACCCATTTTTTTTATGCGTTTGGGTCAACAATTAAGGGGGTAATTTTGGATTGGTGTTTATGTGTAATTTACCGAATTGCCCAAAAAACTTACTATAGACCTTTTTTAGATTTCCCTCTTTTTCCAAACATCCGATGTTTTTGATGTTTGTGGGTGTTTCAAACACCAGATTCATTTAAAAAAAATTTACCATCATCAAAACATCATAAAAAATCGGCAGCATCATCAAATTTAATCGAATGAAAATTATATATAAAGAATTTCTAAAACACCATACAATGGTTCAAACCTTTACATAATATAAAATCAAAAAAGAAAAACCTATTACATGGCTAGGGTTTCTTCAAAACCCTAGAAAAGGAGACTAGCCACTCATGGAGGAGTGGGAGGAGGTAGATGGAGAAGGAACCACCATGGGAGACATCTTTGAAGCTTCTTGTTTCTTCCTCTTTTTCAAACCCTAGCCTCTCTCTTTAGGTCCAAACAATTTCAGAACCCTAATCCACCCTTTTACTTGCCCTTTTATACTTCCAATCTCGTCCAAACAGGTTTAAAATGTTGGTTTGACTTTCCCAGAAAAAGTCAACGCACGTGCGGGAAAGTCAACGCTGCCCAAATTCTGTCTTTTTGCTCATTTTATGCTCCGACGATGTACAACCTGATTGACACTCAACACACATAAAATATACAGTATGACCAGCAAGTGAAGTTAAGAGATTCTAATTAACGGCCTCAATGATGTACATTTCGGCCTTAATCAAAATGGGTCATAGTTTAAAGGATTTTCTATAATTTAACCTTGAAATTATTAGAGAATATTATTGAAAAGTCCAAACTAACAATTGCTCAAGGCATTAGGTTCAATGAATATTTTTTGTTGGAGAGAAATTCATGTTTTGTGAAATAGTTTAGTGAAAAGTTCTTTTGTTATTTCTAAAGATATTTTATTTTCAATTTTACCCTTTTAATTTTTATTAACAATTATCTATTGAATTTTTTTTTCTATCTATTGAAATCGTTTATTCCTCATGTTTAAATTTTTAATACTATCTGTTCAATATTGTTTGTCTGTTGAATTTTTTTTTTCTATCTGTTTAAATTTTTGTTATTCTATTTGTTGAAATTTTGATTTTATCTGTTAAAAATCTATCTATGTGAAATTCTATTTGTTAAAATTCAAGCTTATTTCCACTATCTATTGAATTTCACAGGCCTATTTGTTTCCCCTATTTGTTTAAACTCTATACATGACTGATCTGTTCAATTAACTCAGATCTGAAAACAAAAAGCGGCAGAGGTCCTAAGTCTCCTAAGGGTCCTTTCTAGTTCAAGGTCCAAACTCCACAATTCAGGGCGACAAGAACGACGCCCGTGCATACACTACCCAAACACACACAACAAGTTCCGACTCTGTGACCCTTAGTTTCATCACTGCTCTTCTGTGACCTTGGAGAGGAAGGCAACCCTTCAATGAATATTTGAACCTTTATCTTCTAATTCTTTGAACACAGATTCAGATTTAGTTGACTCACATAAACTACATAGCATTAACACCTCTATGGTTTCTAGACAGAGCATCTCTAGTGCATCCCAACTGTAAATCGTTGATCCATGGATGTATGCACTACACGCAACCTTCGGAGGTCCTTCGAAGTGAGGCCAAAGGTCATGGGTGTGCATCATTTCGACGACACAGCAAGTGAGGCCGAAGGTCATGTGCCAGATGGAGTCGCGACGTGCCTAGTTCATCGGATCTGGAAAGTTGCTTCACTTCCGCCGCTTCAGATATCCAATCTCTGATCTCCACCGCTTTAGATCTCCGATCTCTTATCGTCGCTTGCATTGACGCCTTCTCAATGATCGGTTCGCCGTCTCAAAGATCTATAATTTACAGATTGGTTTGCCACCGTCTCGAAGATCTGTAATTTACAGATCGGTTCGCTGTCTTGAAGATCTATGCATCTATATTATGATTTTCCAACACCTATTCAATGCAAATTATTGGAAAATTTAAGTATAATTTCTCTGTCTACCCCATGGATGGTACTAACTAGGCATAGAATCGGTAGAGAGTTTGGTGATGGTGGATTTTGTGAAGAATGAAGGATTGTCTAAGAGAATTGGGAATGTGATCCAATGTACGGGGTGCCGACGATGGTCAGTGTTGGACAATCTTCACTGTAATTAAATTAATTAATTTTGTTCAGGTACTAAACGACAAACAGAATATAAAAGAAAAATAGGAAATGAGAGAGAAAGTTTGATTACAAAAATCAAACTAGAAATAGAATTAAATAAATAAAAACAGTTTTATTTTGTTACAAAAACAAAATTAAAATCTGATTTAAATAAATAATAAAACAGAAAATAAATAAATAACTTACTTGATTAATATATTAAATATTATTCTGATCAAGTCCAGTGTTCGACACTGTCTCCTTAAGACAGATTTGTCCTCTCCACGGTCCTATCAGAATATGACGTCTATCTCCCAAGATGAAATGATCAACAAAAAATAAATGTAGCACTACAATTTATTTATTTAACGAACACACTTAGTGTATACACTCTTTTTCACAGAAAAATAATAAAATAAATGCAGCAATATGAAGAGAATAAATTTGCAGAGAAGAAGTACGAATTTTCTGAATAAAAAACATCAAATGAGGGTTGTCTATTTATAGATGTAATGGTGGCTATTGATTTTGAATTAAACAGATGCAAACCTATTTTGAACAGGTATGAAACATGTTTGGTTTTAAATTAAACAGATTTAAATCTGTTGGGTTCAAAATTCAAACAGATAAAAACGGAAGGGACCTATTTGGGTATAGAGGAAAACCGGAACAGATTAATTCCGGAATTAATTTGAATTCTGGATAGTTGGACAGATTTTATTTAAAAAAATAAAATTAAATCCAAACATTTTTTGCCCAAAAAGATCAGCCCCCCGACCAGCGGCGCGCGGTGATTTTTGAGTCCAATGGGTCTAGCCCATTTTGCCCATAACCTCTCTCTCTACAAAACTTGGGTACCTCTTAGGGCACACATCAAGTTCCAATCCCATGCCTTATAAACCTATTCAAAACTTCCCACCAAATCAATGTGGGACAAGCCATTTTCCAATTTTCAGGAATTTTCACCAAAACTCCATTTCCAAGGAGCTCACTTTGGCTTCAATTTCCCATTCACCCGGTAATGGTTTTGAGCAACCAAATATACCACGTGAATCATAACGCGGCATAAAACGCGTTACCACTTAGACCCGCCAATTTTGGCATACAAGTCCCACCTAAATAATTGACCAAAGTTAGGAAAAAATTCTGATTTATCCAGAATTTTTCCAACCATTTCCAACAATCAGCAATACACTCCATGCGGCAGAGATTTTGTTGAAGGAAGCCTCATAGTCGAATTTGGTTAATCAATTTGAGATTTTTTATTATCTTCTTATTATTATTATTATTATTATTATTATTATTATTATTATTATTATTATTATTATTATTATTATTATTATTATTATTATTATTATTATTATTATTATTATTATTATTATTATTATTATTCAAACTTTTCCTCAAATCTATAAATCAAACATAACCTTCAAAGCAACAGTATGCGATAACAGAATGGAAGATGTGTATTGGTAGCTAGGGAGGAATGTGATGAATCTCTTTGTAAAGGTTTTGTTTAGAAAGTGGGTTAGTTTTTTGAATTTTTGGCTTTTTAACTATTGTTTAGAAAGTGGGTTAGTTTTTTGAATTTTTGGCTTTTTAACTATTTTAGTTTGGGGCTAAAAACTTCGTTTGGTTTGGGCTTTTTGTTTTGACTTTTGTAAGAAAAAAATAAAATAATTATGTTTTGAATGTGATATTTTGTCTTATTGATTTTTTAACCAATTTTGTATTTTTTTGTAACTATTTTAATCCCCAACCTCATTTTAACCCTATGCCAAACGAAGGTTAAATAGGATAACAAAGATGGATGGATTGTTTGAATTGTTGTTAATTTAAAAATGTATGGTTTGATATGAAAAAATTAAAAATATGGGATTTAATAATGAGACACAGGTGTTGTAATAGCCCTGACCTCCGATTAATGCTAATTCATGAGTAATTATGCTTAACAGTAATTTAGAAGGAATTCGAAATTTATTTGCACATGTATTGCATTATCTTTGTGTTTCTATCTGTTTGCCATAAAATGATCTGTTCATGTCCTTGACTTTAAACTGTGAATTGAAAGCCTTACCGGCGCCCGATTCCGAAATTGATTAATGTTTTATGTTAGTTAGATTTTATGTGATGTTATGGTAGGTTTAATTAAAATTTGATTTGAAACGATTAAATGAGATTAAATAACGCTAAATTACATTAGTTCAATTATTTACGAAACTGCCACTTGGTGGGCCACTTCTAAGAGACTTGTTTGGGACTTGATTAAATACTCCATACATCATTTCCTCCGCCATATTTGAGACAAAACGTAGGAGAGTGAGAGAGGAGGAAAAACTTAGCTCCAACAAGAGTTTTGGCTTGGAACTTGAAGAATTGTAGAAGAATTTTCATAATTGAGCTTCCTCACCTATAATTCAAGACTTAAGGTAGGAGACTCATCCTCTCATTATGTATTTGAGTTGTTCTAGAATGGTCCATGGTGATATTAGTGATAGAAGTCTAGTTGTGGCTTCAAATGTTGAATTTAGAGCTAAATCATGCATGGATGTGCATATCTTGAAGCTTAAAGTTGTTTTCATGGGAATTCTTGCATGCATGTCATATTTTGGTTGAAGTCCATGATTTCATCTTGTTTTTGAAAGAATTGGCTCTTAGGAGCATGAATTGAAAGCCTTGAAGTTGATTAAATTCATGTATGTGACATATCCATCACGTTCTAGAAGTTTCTTTGAAAATTGTGTTTAATTGAACTACCTTTGGGTTTTGATTTTGCAAATTGATCTTAGAAACATGTTATACTATGAGTCTTGAAGTGTTTTTCAGAAAATTAGCCCAAAAGGATCGAATTTGATGCATTAAAAGTTGAGTATTGAGCTTGAGGTTCAATCTGGAAATCCCAGATTTTGGACTCACGCTCGAGCGGGGGAAGTGATGCTCGAGCGTGAAATGCGTGTTCCCAATACTTTCTTATGTTTTACAGTCCGCTCGAGCGGGGGATGTACGCTCGAGCGACGGTCTGTGTCTTATGCTCGAGTGGGGGTCGAGTGCCCGTCGAGCGTGAAAATCATGCATCTAGCACTTTTGCTCAAGTTTACAGTCCGCTCGAGCGGGGAATTTCACGCTCGAGCGGAGCTCCTTTATCTGCATGTACGCTCGAGCGGGGAAACCCACGCTCGAGCGTGGACCTTATTTCAGCAACTTTTATGAAATGTTTTCCAAATGCATTCTTGCATCCTCATTCCATTCTAGACATTCCTAGGCCATGTTTAAGACCCCATAATGAGGATAAGAGATTAGAAATACACTAAGAGCCACACAAATTAAGTTTTGTACAATTAGAACGTGTATTTTAGGTGTGCATCTGTTATGTGTTCTGTAGGTCACGTGCCGCATTCTGTTTGACCTATCTGCTTCGTCTGTCTGATTCAAGGTCAACTGTGAGTAATAACTTAGTAAAGTTATGTTCAAACTGTATCTACTTTCTGTGTGATGAAACAAGATCTGTTTTCTGAAATGATATTTCTGTATGAATGAATGGTGGTCCAATGTTTTCTGAAATGTATTCGTGACATTCTTAGCCTCAAATATGTTCTGTTTTGTCCCTTTATGGGCCAACTGTACGTCTCATGAGCCAACTGTATCGTCTCCGTGCACGTGAGTCAACTGTTTGCCTTTATGGCCGTCCCTTTATGGGTCAACTATTTGCCTTTATGGCCGTCCCTCTATGGGTTAACTGTATCTGTGAGAGCTAATGAATGTATCACGTATGCTTATGCATGACTTATGATTTTTGAATATGATCCGGACAAATAGGTGAGCCGACGTGTGACCAGGGCCAGAATTGACGGCCTTCATCTCTGTTTTTGGTCAGCCAACTATTGTGCCTCCCGAGGAGGTTCCGATTGAAGTCTAATGCCTTGGCTGTTTTTGTTATCATGCTAGTCTCTGTATATGTTTTGCTAAGTCAGGTCTTGGGAAGTACATTCTGTAAATACCTTTGTACATATTGGTGTACTTTGACTGGCATGTTTATGTATATAAATAAGTTTTAAATCTTCTGTCCTATGTACGTTATCACAGCTCATTGGACCTTGTCTATTATGTATTAATGCTTCCTTAGCCCCTTATTAATTGCTAATCTGTACAGAGGCCTTTGGTAATCTACGGATTACTGGCCGGTTACGGTGGTAAACCTACAGAGGCGGTTTTGGGTCGTGACAGAGTGGTATCAGAGCACGTGTTCTATCGCACACACGGGTCTATATGAGCTTAGGATGTCTGAGTAAGAGCTAGGGGCATTCCACCTGCATGCGTGAGTGTGTGGTAAACTAATTGAATATGAGAATTGGATGTACATTTGAATAAATGAATTGAGGGGAACGAATAAGATTATGCCTGTGTTTATTATCAATTGATATTTGTATAGTAAGATGGAGAATGCAAGGGGAAGTGGTGAAGGTGAATCTTCAGAGGCTCGCATGGGTCAAATGGAACAAATGTTAGCAGCATTGACTGAAACTTTGACACAACAATAGAGACAACAACCTTTGCCCCCTGCACCTCTGCCGGTGCAGGCTGAAACAGACAATAATGACCTTATCAACTTGACACAGAAGTTTATGAAAATGAAGCTGCCAACTTTCTATGGTGGAATTGAACCACTGAAAGCAGAGACATGGTTACTGGAAATGAAAAAATTGTATGAAGTGTTCCCTTGTACCAAAGTCCAGAAAGTCCTCCAAGCCACTTATACTTTGAAGGATGAAGCCCGAAGGTGGTGGTTACTGATCCGAAATGGCAATGAGAATATGACATGGGCACAGTTTAATGCTATTTTCTACGACAAGTACTTTCCCCAATGTTTCAGGGATCGGAAAGTGTCTGAATTCCAAGAACTCAAACAAGAAAGGATGGCAGTAGCAGAGTATGAAGTTAAATTCACCGAACTGGCACGGTTTGCTCCACATATGGTGGACACTGATTACAAGAAAGCACGAAAATTTGAGGGTGGATTAGATTTGGAAGTGTTTGAATAGGTAGGCATACTGAAATTGCCTACTTATGTAGAAGTGTTAGACAGATCATTAATGGCGGAAGCTACCATAGCCGCTATGAAACAAAGCAAGGCCCCAGTAACTACAACAAATGAGTGGAGAGGAAAAAGATCCGGGTTTGGTTTTAAAAGAGGCCGGTCCTTTGTTAGTAAGAAGCAAAACACATGGTCTACTAACAGCTCGAGTCAGAGTAGTGGGTCTTTTCCGGTCTATTCTGATTGCGGTAAAAAGCACAGGGGTGTGTGCCACCGAGTATCCGATGCTTGTTACCAATGTGGCCAACCAGGCCATGTACTGAGAGATTGTCCATTCAGGTATGAGAATACTAGCCGTCCTGCAGTAAGTTCAGCGGGATCCGCTTCTGTGGCCAACCAAAGCCAATACTGGGGAGGAACCTCTGAGACAAGGCCGAGTGTTTGCCTTAGTGCCCGGTGACGTACCGAACACCTATACTGTGGTGTCAGGTACACTCCCTTTATGTTCTCAAAATGCATGTGTATTGATAGATTCTGGTTCTACACATTCCTTTGTATCGCATGCTTTTTCTCAAAAATTGACTAGACCATTAGAACTTATGACATATGTGTTATCTGTATCTACACCATCTGGGGATTCTATGATGTGTGCTCATGTTTATCCAGCATGTGATGTTGTGATTGGCGATATGGTGTTGTATGTAGACTTATTACCCTTGGACATTAATCATTTTGATTGTATTTTGGAGATGGACTGGTTGACTAAATACTGTACTACCATTGACTGTGCAAGTAAAACTGTTGTGTTTAGGCCACCGGGTATGCCTGAATTTACCTTTATTGGGAATGGGGTAGTTTCACCTCCATATTTGATTTCGGCTATGAAAGTTGTAAAGCTCCTTAGGAAAGGATGCAGGGGATATCTGTGTTGTATACTGACTACACCATCTGACAGTCCTACTGTAGAAACAATCCCTGTTGTCTGTGCATTTCCCGATGTGTTTCCGAATGACTTACCTGGGGACTTAGTTCATAGAGAAATTGAATTCACTGTTGAGGAGTTTCCGGGGACACAACCTATTTCCAAGAATCCCTATAGAATGTCTACTTCTGAATTGAAAGAATTGAAAACCCAGCGTTAGGAACTGTTAAATAAAAAATTTATCTGTCCGAGTACTTCACCTTGGGGTGCTCCAGTCTTATTTGTCAAAAAGAAGGATGGATCTTTGAGATTGTGTATAGACTACCGGGAATTGAACAAAGTGACTATCAAGAACAAATACCCTTTGCCTCGAATAGATGACTTGTTTGACCAACTTTAGGGTGCCCAAGTGTTTTTCAAAATTGACCTCAGGTCCGGGTATCATCAATTAAAGGTTAGAGCTGAGGACATAAAGAAAACTGCATTCCGAACTAGATATGGACATTATGAATTTTTAGTAATGCCGTTTGGGATGACCAATGCACCTGCTGCTTTCATGGATCTTATGAATAGGGTGTTTAAATCATATCTGGATGACTTCATTGTTGTATTTGTTGATGATATTTTGATCTATTCTAAAGACAGGGGAGAACATGAGAATCATCTGAGAACCACCTTGCAGATTTTGAGAGAAAAGGAATTATATGCTAAATTGTCCAAGTGTAAATTCTGGCTTGACAGTGTGGCATTTTTGGGTCATGTAATCAACAAGGATGGTGTTTCTGTTGATCTTCAAAAAATTGAAGCTGTCGTGGATTGGCCTAGACCGACAAATGTGACAGAAGTCCGAAGTTTTCTGGGACTTGCAGGTTACTACCGGAGGTTTGTGAAAGAATTTTCTAAGCTCGCCTTGCCATTGACTCAATTAACTCAGAAAAATATGCCATTTGACTGGAATGAACAAAAAGAGGTAGCTTTCCAAGAGTTAAAAACCAGGTTAGTGACTACACCAATCTTAACTTTGCCTAATGGTACTGATGAGTTTCAAGTGTACAGTGATGCTTCTTATAAAGGCCTGGGGTGTGTACTAATGCAAAACGGAAGGGTGATTGCCTATGCTTCTAGACAACTCCGACCTCATGAAAAAAATTACCCAACATATGATCTTGAATTGGCAGTCGTGGTGTTTGCTTTGAAACTATGGCGTCACTATTTGTATGGAGTAACTTGTGAGGTTTATACAGACCATAAAAGTTTGAAATATTTCTTCACCCAAAAGGAGTTGAATATGAGACAGAGACATTGGTTGGAACTAATCAAGGATTATGATTTGCAAATCTTGTATCATCTAGGAAAGGCTAATACCGTAGCAGATGCCTTGAGCCGGAAATCTAGTGCGAATTTGTCATGTTTTCTATCCAACCGAAAAGAATTGTTGACTGATCTTGAACAAGATGGGCTGTTAACTGCTATTGCCGTTCAACCTACAATTCTTGACGAGATCAAACAGAAACAGTGCGAAGATGAATATCTGAAAAAGATCATGGAGGAATTTGACTCAAAGCCAAGGCCGGGATTTGTATTTGAGAATGAGGTGCTGAAATTTCAAAACCGTCTTTGTGTACCCGATTGTTGTGATTTGAGGAAACGTGTTATGACCGAAGCTCACAGTAGTAAATTTGCTATGCATCTGGGGAACACAAAGATGTATCATAATTTGAAACAGAATTTTTGGTGGCCTGGGATGAAAAAGAGTATTGCAAACTTTGTGGCTAGATGTCTACAGTGCCAACAGGTAAAAGCTGAACACTAACGACCCACCGGTTTGCTATAACCACTCCCAATACCGGAATGGAAATGGGAGCACATTACCATGGATTTCATTGTGGGATTGCCTCGTTCTTCTCGAGGTATGGATTCTATCTGGGTTATAGTTGACCGTTTAACTAAGTCTGTCCATTTTCTACCTGTCAAAACTATCTATAATGCTGATAAATTGGCCAATATCTATATGGCTAAAATTGTGAGATTGCATGGAGTGCCAGTATCTATTGTGTCTGACAGGGACTCAAAGTTTGTATCGAGATTTTGGTAGAGTTTGCAGCAAGCTTTGGGGACTGAATTGAGACTGAGTAGTGCCTATCACCCACAGACAGATGGCCAAACTGAACGGATGAATCAAACTCTGGAGGATATGCTCAGAATGTGTGTGTTAGACCTCCAAGGGAATTGGGAGACCTACTTGCCATTAGCTGAATTTGTGTACAACAACAATTACCATTCAAGCGCTAGAATGGCTCCTTACGAAGCTTTGTATGGAAGAAAGTGTCGTTCTCCGATATGTTGGGCTGAAGCAGGTGATAGACCTTTGTTGGGATCGGAACTTGTGCAAGAAACCATTGAGAAAGTGAAACTAATACAGCAGCATCTGAAAACTGCACAGAGTTGGCAAAAGAGCTATGCCGACGTTCGAAGAAGAGAGAGGGAATATGAAGTTGGGGACCATGTGTTCATAAAGGTGACCCCGATGAAGGGTCAAACTCGGTTTGGTGTTAAGAGCAAGTTGGCGCCGAGGTATGTTGGACCTTATGAAATTCTCGAAAAGATTAATCCGGTATCGTATCGGGTAGCCTTACCCCCAGTAATGGAACATATGCATAACATCTTTCATGTATCGATGCTATGAGAATATTTGAGAGATCCACTCCACATCATTGAACCGACACATGTGCTTTTGAAAGATGACTACACTTATGAGGAGAGACCTATCCAGATTGTAAATCGCCGGATCAAAAAGTTGAGGAATAAAGAAATACCATTGGTAAAAGTTGATTGGCAAAACCACTGAGGAACTTATGCAACTTGGGAAACCGAGGAAGACATGATGAAGAGATATCCAGGTTTGTTCCAATTAGACCCAATGTTGATTCCGAATGAAGGTAATTCGAGTTTGGAGGACCAAACTCTTTTAAGGGGGGAAGACTGTAATAGCCCTGACCTCCGATTAATGCTAATTCATGAGTAATTATGCTTAACAGTAATTTAGAAGGAATCCGAAATTTATTTGCATGTGTATTGCATTATCTTTGTGTTTCTATCTGTTTGCCTTAAAATGATCTGTTCATGTCCTTGACTTTAAACTGCGAATTGAAAGCCTTACCGGCACCCGATTCCGAAATTGATTAATGTTTTATGTTAGTTAGATTTTATGTGATGTTATGGTAAGTTTAATTAAAATTTGATTTGGAACGATTAAATGAGATTAAATAATGCTAAATTACATTAGTTTAATTATTTACGAAACTGCCACTTGGTGGGCCACTTCTAAGAGACTTGTTTGGGACTTGTTACAGGTTGGTTGAGTTTAGAAACCAAAATTAGTTGCCCAGATTTTTACTTGTCCGCTCGAGCGGGGGTTTTGGCGCTCGAGCGGGAATTGCACCCATCCAGTATTTCCTGTGCAGCGTTGGACGCTCGAGCGTGGAGTTGGCCGCTCGAGCGGGGTTGTGTGAGTGCCGCTCGAGCGGGGAGTTGGAAGCTCGAGCGAAGACCTGGTTCTGTAAAAAGTTCTGGGAGTGTGCATCCGCCGCTCGAGCGGGATTGTTGGCGCTCGAGCGAGAGTCTGTGAGTGACGCTCGAGCGGGGTGTTTGACGCTCGAGCGGGTCGACTGGGTTAAGTTCCGTGTTTTAACTTTTCAAATCACTTTTTCACTTTCTCTTCTCTCTCATACTTTTCCAAAAACACCATTGTTGAGCCTCTCACTCTAGAACTCTACCTTCTCTCTAGGTTTTGATCTAGTAGGAGTGATTTGCTCACCTTTAGCCTTTACAAAAAAGTTGTTGATCGTCGAGGGCTACATTTTAATCTGAAAATTTCGGGTTTTGGAGCACGTTGGGTTTTGTCATCTTCTCCTTTGGGGCTCCGAATTTGAGGTAGGGATATCCTACTCCTCTCTATGGATTTTGTCTTTAAATTTTAGTATTTTGAGATGTTGAGTTTGGTTTGGTAATTTCGTGAAAGTTCGGGGCTTTTGTGTAATTTTACAAAAGTTGTGGTTTTATTCATAATAAAACTGAATGCATGTTTGGCATAGAGAAATGGAATAAATGTTGAACCAGTGATGAAAATGGAACCTACGGGTCGTAATGTTAATTATGGGAATTGACCTAATTACATTGTCTGATTAATTGGGATAATTAATTGTGAGGAATGAGGAAACGAAATGTTGATTGAATATCCATTTGTGCATTTATTTCTGTTTAGAAATAACTGCTTTGGGCTATCGGTGAAGGATAGTCGAGATTGTTGTAGACAATGCATGATGATTAGGCAAACGAAAACTAATCAATAGAATGTGTCATGGAATTTGACGGTTGATAGAATACATTAACTATATGTATTGAGTGATTGTATATAGAACCAATGTGTTTGTATACGTTATGTGTAGAGGAGGAGATGGGGGATGTACTCCGCGGTTTAGGGGAAGATAGGGGATGGACCTCTAAACCGGATGTTGTTGGGAGGAGATAGGGGATGAACTCCGTAGATACAGCTCATATGCTTGTCTAGAGAAGTGAAGATAGAGCTCATATGCTTATCTTTGTGAAATGTGGATGTAGCTTATATGCTTATCTGTGAATGTGGGATATAGTTTTTATACATATCTGTTGAAATGATGATAGAGCTAACATGCTTATCTGTTGAAAAAGAAAAAATGGAAAGTAACTTGGACTCGTAAGTCGGATGACATAAATATGTGATTTATGTGAATGTATCAGTGTTGGCCATCTATCAATTGCTAATCTTTTAGTCATTGTTCATGGTTGGTTTAGTGTATTTCTACTGGGCTGTGGCTCACCCTATATGGGAATATCATTATCAGGTACAGGTAGCATGCCACCTCCAAGGACATAGCTTGGGAGGCTAGAGGCGGACATACTTTTGTCGTTTTACTTTTGATGTATTACATGTAATTTCAAGCCAAGGGCTTAATGTGTAATGAGTTAATACTCTTTTGTTGTAACCAAGTGTTAACTTGGAAAGCTGTAAGCCCGTAGGGCATTTTGCTTTTGTTGTTAACATGTAATACTTTTGTAATGAAACTCTGATGAATAGAAGAATGTGGTTATTTCATATGTTAATGAATGTCTTATTTGATGGGTTTAATGTTATTATTTTGAGGGCGTAACAATTTGTCTAAAAAAGCGAAAAGCTTGGTTAAAAGCCCAAAAGTTACTTTTTACCATCTTTTCAAAATAAGCCTTAATAACTTTGGGAACCCTAACCACGTTTGCTCTTCTTGTTGAAAAGTTGTTAAACACCCCAATGTACCGTGTGGATTGTTTACATAGATCTTTCCGTTAATGAAAAATAGACATATTTGGTGAGTTAATTTTTACTTTTAACTATATATCAAAAACGAGTTATTATGTTTTACTTGTAAAATTTTATTATCATTGTATTTCTTTTTTGAAAAAATTATTATTGTATTTAGATCACAAATTTAAATAGAGATTTTTTTTTTTTAAAAAAAAGAAGAGAAATAAAGAAAAAAAAATTAACTTATATTTTATTTACATTTTAGTCATATATTTTATTATTTACTTTTCAAATCTCTACTCAAATTTATGATCTAAAACACAACATACATTATTAATTTTCAGATTTTCATTTAGCTATGGTAGAGAAAAGTAAGCCTTTAAGGGACCAATTATGTTATGTAAACGGAATTTATACACAATGAATGTCAGTGGACTTTTTTTTTAAAATTAATTACATATTTATGAAAACAATTCATAATTTTAATTATTAATATTCATAAAATTAATCACTAATTTGATATTTCCCCATGGATTTATATGGAAACGACAATTTATGATTGATTTATTTTTCTTATGAAATTTGTAATATTTATAGTGCTAATTAAAAAAATGGCTTTAAATTATGGTATTCGTGTGTAGCGGCGGGGTTAGCAAACTAAATCCGAAGGGACATTTATTGATTAGAATTTTAATTTTTTTTCCATAACCAACAATAATAAGATAATAATAATTTTTGAATTAATATTAAGTACAAAAATTTAAATAAATTATTACAAAAGTATTTCACATAAAATTTTACAATTAACTTCGAGTAAAATTAAAAAGAAAGTATTGTATGTAACTAGTGTATCATGAAAAATATTAAAAAAGTTATATATTTAAGTCTTAAAATAAATTATATAATGGTAAGATAAATCAAAGTTTTACAAAATTTGAGTAAAAATTTCATATAATAGTGATAGGACGTCATTATTGACATATGATATCACTAACCAATAGTAAAGCAACATATGAAGGGTGAACTCCACATGCAAATATGACTAACACTCTAATAATTTTTACATATATATAGTGAGATTAATTATATTTAAATATCAATAATGATGGATATTACATTTATATTAAATTTTTTTCACAAAATTTTCATACATAAAAATACAATTTGTTGTAGTCACTTCATTTTCAATAAAACAATCACTATTGTTTTCATAAATTTAAAAATGCCCTAGACATTTTATTCTAAATATTATTTTTGTTTAAAATTTTATTTATATACATATGTTAAAAAAAAAATATGCAGGAGAGGAACGTGACCCCCCGGTCACCATGTGGCTCCGTAACTGTTCGTGTGCACTTAAGACATACCAAATTTTTATTATCTTTTATAAATTTTTGGATAAATTACAAATACAACGCCTGAGGTTTGTGAGTATGAAATTTATCACAGATAGCATTTTATCAATGATTAATTTATCACTGCTAAATTATTGTGAATTTGTTTTTGCGATTTAGTAAGTGTGTATATGTGTTTTTATGAATTAGTGAGTGAGTGTGTATGTATGTGAGCATGAGAGAACAAAAGGAACAAAAAGAACAATATATAAGGAATAAAAGGAAGACAACATATAGGGAAGAGCTCATAGGGGAGAGCTTGTGAGCAGCTTCTTGCTTCATGCGTATGGTGTGATATTGAAGGGTAAAATTGAAAATGGAAATAGGACAGGACTTGGCCGGTATTAACTTACTTCCGTGGGACCGGCCGGTAAGTCCCCCTAATATATTCTCTCCCTGGGTCCACCTGCCCTTGTCGTTGGCTTTTTCTTGGCCCAAGTGTTTGAAATACGTTTTGGCAATGGCTTGGGCCTACATGGGCTAGCTTGTTGATTAAGGCCGAATTGTACATCATTGAGGCCGTTAATTAGAATCTCTTAACTTCACTTGCTGGTCAAACTGTATACTTTATGTGTGTTGAATGTCAATCAGGTTGTACATCGTCGGAGCATAAAATGGGCAAAAATACAGAATTTGGACAGAGTTGACTTTTTCCGCACATGCGTTGACTTTCCCGCACGTGCATTGACTTTTTCTAGGAAAGTCAGCCCGACATTTTAAACATGTTTGGACGAGATTGGATGCATAAAAGGGCAAGGAAAAGGCTTTTCTAGGGTTATGAACTTGTTTTGACCTAAAGAGAGAGGCTAGGGTTTGAAAGGGAAGAGAAATGAAAAGCTTCAAGGATGTCTCCCATGGTGGTTCCTTCTCCTTCTACCTCATTCCACTCCTCCATGAATAGCTAGTCTCATTTTCTAGGGTTTTGATGAAGCCCAAGCCATGTAATTATTTTGTTTTCTTTTTTATTTTTAATTATGTAAAGTTTTGAACATTTGTATGGTGATTTAGAAGTTTCTTTTATATATTTTTCATTATCTCTTCAAATATTTGACTTTCTGTGATTGTTGAATGTTATCCATACATGATTTTTCTATTCCTTCACATTCAAGGTATGAGACGAACCATGCTACGAGGAACGAGTCGTATCACTACCCTAGTTTAGAGTGAACAATTCGTATTACTTGAGATGATTCGTGCTCGTACATTGAATGTGATAATCTTCTTGTTAAATGCTTTGAGCTTGTAGTTGCGAAGCATTAATCCGTTCAACCCATAGCATAATTAATTTCAATTGGAAACCCTAATTATGTGGTTAGTGGTAAATTCTTTACCCTAGGATTTTTTCCCCAATTCAGTAAACCCAATTTCATTTATTATTGATAATTTAATTCTTTAGTTTAATTTATTCGTTATTAAACTAGGTTATGAACAACCAATCTTTTTATCAAAATTAATTTAGGAATTTGACAATTAAATTAGTTTAATTTCACAATAGTCCCTGTGGATCGATACCTGGACTTGCCATTATTCTGATAGAATTTGGTATAGTTTAGTATTTAATTTTGGTGTGTTCAACGACCCATCAAATTTTGACGCCGTTGCCGGGGACTTCTGGCGAAATTAGTTAATTTAAAGTTACATTCTTATTTTAATTTTTAGTTTAGGATTTTATGCTTTTGTGTTGCTAAGTGTGTAGAGGGTTTGAAATTGGAGTTATCACCGAAGTACAAGCGGAGCGCAGCCGAGCTTTAAAAATAAAAATAAAAAAAAACCGCAGCGCTAAAGTGAGTAAACAGAAGCAAACACTCACAAGTAAAGCACCAAAGTGCTAAAACGAAAGTCAAAGCTCAATTGGGGGTTGGAGACAACGTCTACACGTCAAGCATCCGCAAGACGAGTAAAGCGTTTTCGTTGAATCGATGTGAGTATTTCTCCTTTAGTATTCTGCTTTCGTAACTTAGTGTACCGAGTTGAACTTTTTGTGTGTGTATGGGTAGTGTATGCATGGGCGCCGTTCTTGTCGCCCTGAATTGTGGAGTTTGGACCTTGAATTAGAAAGGACTCTTAGGAGACTTAGGGCTTCTGCCCATGTTCCTAGGCTCGAGTATTCATATTCATACATTGAGCCATTAGAGATGGCAAATCCTGATGTCCCGGATGTGCCCAACCAGACACTTAAGGATTATTTTACACCCACTGCATATACATCACCATCATGCATCCAATTACCCAACACCACTGCTGCTCATTATGAGATTAAGTCCAGCACCATACAAATACTCCCATCATTCCATGGACTAACTCATGATGATCCTTATAAGCATTTGAATGAATTTCTAAAAATTTGCTCGACAGTGAGGATCCAGAATTTCACAAATGAGGCCTTAATGTTGCGATTGTTTCCATTCTCGTTAAAGGATAAAGCCAAACACTGGCTAAATTCTTTACCTGCTAATTCAATCACAACTTGGGACCAATTACAACAACGGTTCTTGGAGAAGTACTTTCCCATAGGTAAAACCAACCAACTTAGGCGAGCCATCTCAAACTTTGCTCAAATGGATGACGAGCAATTCCATGAGTTGTGGGAAAGACTTAGAGACCTTCTCCAACAGTGTTCCCACCACCAAGTGCCTGATTGGCAACTTGTTCAAACATTTTATAATGGCTTAACTGAGCCGCACCGCCAAATGGTGGATTCGTCCTGTGATGGGACATTTATGACGAAAAATGATGCCGAGGCATGGCAATTGTTTGAGAACTTAAGTGATAATTCCCTTCACCATGCCTCCGCAGCCCGACAAGTCCGGCAACCAGTAGTTGGAGCCCCAAAAAGAGCGGGCATTTATGAGGTCGGACAAAACCTAGAGTTAGCCTAACAAGTAGAGGCACTGTCCCGCAAGATGGACCAATTATTAGCTATGGGACATGCCCCTACCCAGCAAGATCAGCCTCAATTTCACGAGGCATGTGTTATTTGTGCGAGCCCTGCTCATGACTTGAGTGAGTGCCCTTCGGCATCACAATTTCCGGAGTTAGTCCAAGAGCATGTAAATGCAGCCATCTAGCTTGTTGAGCACACTTTGTCAGTCTTGTCTTGTTAATCTATCACCTTTTTGAGGAGAACCAACCCGGTAACGCCACGTGTCTGAGCTGAGTGTTAAGTCAACCGGTAGAGAGAGAAACCTATCATTTGTTATATCCTTGTTTTGAAGAAGAGAGAAGGCACTTCTTACAATCCTCCACCACCAAGGCAGAATTTCAATAATTTTGCCAACCAATCATCTTACCGACCACCGCAACCGTATAGACCCCCACAACCATACCGTCAACCACAACCCCCGCCTGTTCCTCAGGGCAACTCTGTCTTTGAGACTCAGGTGTTGGAAGTTCTCTCAGAACTTAAGGGGTTAGCACCAATAGTTCACTCCCACACTCACTCTATTGCCAAGATAGAGACCCAATTGGGTCAAATAGCTAACTACATGAATCGGAGAGAGGAGGGAAAATTACCAAGTCAAACTGTGGCCAACCCTAAGGGACAATACAGGGCAGAGAGTTCGGGTGGGAATGGTAAGCAACATGAGCAAGTGCAGGCGGTGGTTGCTTTGAGAAGTGGTAGGGAGTTAGAACCTCAGTCAGTTGCGTCTTATGTAACTAGAGTTAAGAAGGGTGATCACGGTGGTTCACCTAGTGAGAGCAAGGGTGATGGGGAAACACTTAAGAGGGATGACTTAGTCCCTAGCACTTCACTTGAGCCCAAGGCACCATATGTGCCTAAGGCACCCTTTCCCCAGTGCCTTGACACACCGTCCCCTTTTAATAAGAAGGCGGCATCTATGGAGGCAATGA
This sequence comes from Camellia sinensis, assembly GCF_004153795.1. Lineage (NCBI taxonomy): Eukaryota > Viridiplantae > Streptophyta > Magnoliopsida > Ericales > Theaceae > Camellia > Camellia sinensis. The sequence goes on along the minus strand of NW_021024958.1, from coordinate 1,300,267 downwards.
TGGAGGTCTCTAAACAGGTAAAAATCAACCTCCCCCTGTTGGAGGCGATTAAGCAAGTACCATCATATGCCAAATTTTTGAAGGACCTTTGTACACAAAAGCGTAAATCTAGGACACATGTGTCCCAAAAGGTCCTACTCACGGAGCAAGAAGCTCCATCTTGTTGAATGACACACCTCCTAAGCTCAAGAACTGGGGTGCCCCAACCATTACATGCATTATAGGGGACCATTTCATTGATAGGGTCTTATTGGATTTAGGGGCTAGTGTTAATTTGTTGCCGTACTCTGTGTACGAGGAATTTGGCTTGGCGAGTTGAAGCCCACTACTGTTACTCTTCAGTTAGCTGACCGGTCCCTCAAAGTGCCACGAGGCATGATTAAGGATGTGCTAGTTAAGGTTGATAGGTTCTACTTCCCTGTTGACTTTTTGGTTTTAGATATGGAACCGGTAGCTAGTTATAGGAAACAAATCCCGGTGATCTTGGGTCGACCTTTCCTGGCTACGGCCAATGCATGCATTAATTGTCGTACCGGGGTGATGGAAGTTTCATTTGGTAACATGCAAGTGAAACTTAATGTTTTCCAAGCATCACAACAACCTCGTGAGAGAGATGAGTGCTTATTAGTGGATGAGATTGTGGAGGAGGCTTTGCCTTCCATTCTTGTAAAGGACCCTTTAGAGGCTTATCTAGCTCATTTTGGGTTTGAAAATTTTGATATCGATGGGTCAGTTGAGGAGGTGAATGTCTTGCTTAATTCTTCTTCTACACCGGATTTTCCTCCATGGAAAGCCCAGTTTGAGTCACTTCCTCCTCTGTCAAGAGAGCCTGCCATACCATCTTTGGTCACACCACCTACACTTGAGTTGAAGCCACTCCCGGCCACACTCAAGTATGCATTTTTAGGGCCCCAAGATACTTTACCGGTCATCATTGCATCTGACTTGACTGTAGAGTAGGAGAGTCAGTTAATGAGTGTTCTCGTGGCACATCGGAGTGCTGTAGGGTGGTCAGTGGCTGATTTGAAAGGGATAGATCCCTCCGTGTGCATGCATTATATACACCTAGAGGAGGACACCAAACCTTCTCGCGAAATGCAACGGAGACTGAATCCTAATATGAAAGAGGTGGTGAAAAATGAGGTATTGAAATTGTTGGATGCGGGTATCATATACCCCATCTCTGATAGCAAGTGGGTGAGTCCCACACAAGTGGTGCCCAAGAAATCGGGCATCACCGTTGTTGAGAATGAGGGAGGAGAGTTAGTCCCCACACGAATCACTACTGGGTGGCGAGTGTGCATTGATTATAGGAGACTAAATTCCTCGACTAGGAAGGATCATTTTCCCTTACCTTTCATTGACCAAATCCTAGAGTGGTTAGCGGGGCATGGTTTCTATTGTTTTCTTGATGGCTACTTGGGATATAATCAAGTCCTGGTGTACCCCGCTGACCAAGAAAAGACCACATTCACATGCCCTTTTGGAACTTTTGGTTACAGGCGTATGCCCTTCGGGCTATGTAATGCACCGACGACCTTTCAACGGTGCATGATGGCCATTTTCTCCGATATGGTGGAGAAATTCTTAGAGATTTTTATGGATGACTTTTTGGTGTTTGGACCTTCTTTTGAGGAATGCCTTAGGAACTTGACTAGAGTGTTAGAACGATGTACTAAGGCAAACCTAATCTTGAGTTGGAAAAAGAGCCATTTTATGGTTCGTGAGGGTATAGTGTTGGGACACATTATGTCCCCTCGAGGTATAGAGGTTGACAAAGCTAAGGTTTACCTCATTGCAAGCCTTCCTCCATCCAATTCCGTGCGTCAAATTAGGTCTTTCATAGGGCATGCAGGTTTTTACCATAGGTTCATCAAAGACTTTAGTAAGATATCACGTCCTTTGTGTAGTTTACTGGTTAAGGATACGCCTTTTGTCTTTGATGGGGCATGCTTAAAGGCATTTGAAACACTAAGAATGGAACTGACCACTGCCCCAATCATGAAATCACCAGATTGTTCGCTTCCCTTTGAAATCATGTGTGATGCCTCCGATTATGCTGTCGAGGCTGTGTTAGGCCAAAGGGTCAATAAGGCACCATTTGCTATATACTATGCTAGTCGCACTCTCTCGGATGCACAATTGAATTACACTACCATCGAGAAAGAGTTGCTAGCTGTGGTCTTTGCCTTAGACAAATTCCGGTCTTATCTCCTAGGGTCCAAGGTCATAGTCTTCACTGATCATGCCGCTTTGCGGTATTTACTATCTAAGAAAGAGACCAAACCTAGGTTGATTAGATGGATTTTGTTGCTTCAGGAATTTGATTTAGAGATCCGTGATAAGAAAGGATCTAAGAATGTGGTGGCAGATCATCTCTCCCGAATCCTCATTGAGTATAATAGTGACCCTCTTATTTTGCATGATTCGTTTCCTGACGAACAACTCTTTGAGCTGTCACAAGCGAGCTCCCCGTGGTTTCCACATATTGTGAATTACTTGGCCATTGGGCAAATTCCACAGAATTGGTCTAAGCAAGACAAAGACCGATTCTTTTCGCAGGTCAGGTATTACTTTTGGGAGGATCCAGAGTTGTTTAAATATTGCTCCGACCAAGTGATCCGACGGTGTGTGCCGGAGAGTGAGGTGCATAGCATTCTTACATTTTGTCATTCTTCTGCATGTGGGGGTCATTTTAGTGGGCATAAAATGGCCGCCAAGATTTTACAAAGTGGGTTTTCTTGGCCCACAATTTTTAAAGATGCCCATCAATTTTGTAGAACTTGTTTGCGCTGTCAGCAAATGGGTTCGATGTCTCGGCGTGACATGATGCCAATGTCCCCTATTCTTGTGGTAGAAATATTTGATGTTTGGGGGATTGATTTTATGGGTTCTTTCCCGTCGTCATTCGGGTTTGAGTACATTCTCTTGGCAGTAGATTATGTGTCTAAGTGGGTAGAGGCAATAGCTACCCGAACAAACGATCATAGAGTGATAATTAAATTTTTGCATGAAAACATCTTTAGTCATTTTGGGTTTCCTAGAGCCATAATAAGTGATCAGGGTACACATTTTTGTAACCGATTCTTTGAGTCGGTAGTTAAGAAATACTCTATCACTCATAAAGTTGGCACTCCATACCACCCTCAAACTAGTGGCCAAGTGGAAGTCTCAAATAGGGAGGTAAAACTCATAATTGAGAAAACGGTGAGACTGGATAGGAAAGACTGGCCACAACGGTTAATTGATGCATTATGGGCTTACCATACTGCTTATAAGACACCCATTGGGATGTCACCATATAAAGCGGCGTTCGGAAAAGCTTGCCATCTCCCGGTTGAACTCGAGCACCGAGCATTGTGGGCCATAAAGAAGTTTCACTTTGATATGACCGCGACTGGGCTCAACTGGAAATTGCAACTCAATGAGTTGGAGGAAATCCGGAATGATGCATATGAGAGTTTGAGAGTTTTTAAAGCTCGGACTAAAGAATTCCATGACAAGAACATTAATAGAAAATCCTTTGAACCCGGCCAAAAAGTGTGGCTTTTTAATTCAAAATTGAGACTCTTTCCTGGTAAGCTAAGATCAAGATGGGATGGCCCCTTTGAGGTTGTTGAGGCATTTATTCATGGCGCCGTTGAGGTGCGAGATCCAAAGACTGGCCACACTTTCAAAGTGAATGGCTAAAGATTGAAACCTTATATAGAAGGGATAGGGAATGGGGATATGATTGAGTCCATTGCTTTGATGGACCCATTTTACTATGATTCATAGATTGATTTCTTGTTCTCTTTTCTTTCCCTTCTATGCTATTTTGTTTTTCTTTGTTCTCGTCATGCTTTATTTGCGTCTAGGAGACTTTAAATCCTCTAAAGGTGTAATTACTTTAGTGTTAGCCGTGCCCGAACGGCATCTGACGGTCTGGTATAGCCACCTAACCGTGTTTGTAGTGAGTTCTTAGGAGACCAACTGAGACAGTGGAAACTAGAGTTCGAATGGCAAAGCCTAGAACACAAAAATTTGGGATTTCCAAGACTAGAGTCTGGTTTAAATACCCAGGGGTGTGGAGATTGCTTCAAAACTACCTCGGCTTGAACTCTGTATGGCAGCCCCATAGGTTGAGGTAGCTTTATGCGCCTCGATTCTGGATACCGAATCAACCTAGCCTATCACCTTGTTGGAGAATAGGGAAAGTTACAAACACAGTTAGGGAGAAAAGTAATGCCCGTGGTTTTCGCGTGAAGATTATACCTTTAGTAGGCATTCCGTTATTTTTTTATGTGCTATATTTATTTCGGATGTCAATTGAAGGTAGAAATGGTTAAGTATATTTGGGTTGTACTAGCCCGAAGGCTATAAACTACGTTGGGTTTTATTACCCGGGGGATTCTGAAGTGGCAACTTTATGCCATAACTCTAGTGCCTTTTGTTAGGTGCTGGGAGTTAGTTTTCCATTTTCTTGAAGCATGTACACCTGCGAGTGCTTCTTGATTTTGTTAAACTATGTTGTTGCAATGTAGCAGAAAAAGGTCATTGCATGTGTGTGGGTAGAAGGGACCCTCCCTAGCCTGGGTAAGACCTTGATTTCTGCTTTATGGTATATGGGAAATCAAGTGTTCAACCAAATTCATTCAAAAAAAAAAAAAAGAGCATGCTTTCATGTTTATTTTTTATGTTAAGAAAAAAAAGTGTTATACTTGTTCAATTTAAAAAAATAAATAAATAGTAATGAAAAAAAAATGGTTATACTTGTTCAATCTAAAAAAAAAAAGTGAGTAAATCGCCGCACGTGCTGCCTGGGCCCCGCACGTGCAGTAAATTTTTTGAAACTCAAAGTTTCCCACTGCTTTATAAGCAGGTGCGGCACCAATAGCGTTGACGAAGCCGCACGTGCGGCTTGGCTCCCGCCCGCGCGGGACGACCCTGCTTTTAAAGATATCTCGAGGGGTGAAATCGCCGCACGTGCGGCCTGGGCCCCGTACTTGCGGGAAATTTGATGAATTCCAAATTGCATTCTGCTTAATAAGTAGGTGCGGAACCAAGTGCGCCATCAAGCCGCACGTGCAGCTTGGGCCCCGCACGTGCGGGAATTTTCGAAAAAAAAAATAAATTTGTTTTGTTTTGTCTTCTTCTATTTTTTTTTATTTTATTTTATTTTTATTATTTCATTTTTATTTATTTACTTATTTCAAAATAAATAAATAAGTAAATAATTTTTTAAATAAATACATAAATAAATTTTAAAAATAAATAAATAAATATACAATTATTTTATTTATAATTTTATATATATATAAATATATTTAAAAAAAATCATTTTATTTATTTATTTATTTTTATTTCCTATTTTCTATTTTCGTAATGGTAATATTCTCTCATTTCTCTTTACTTTTCCATTGAGGACAATGCCATATTCAAGTTGGGGGATGGGGGTTATATTTTCTTTTGTGCATTTCTATTTGGCTCATAATTCATACTTATACCTGTTTCACTTGATTGCATTACTTCACTTGATGTGACTTTTTGCTAGTAGGGTGATGATATTTGCATATGTAAATTGGAGAGCATAGTAGACTTGTATGAAAAGGGTTTATTGGGTAGATACTTGCATGCGATGTTTGCACGAGGAGAGTTGTCTGTGTTTGTCGTAGCATTTTCAACTCGAGTTATTAAGCCCATAGGGGTGTCTTTATACCTGGTGCCCTAAAACTGTCTGGTTTGGGAGTCATTGGCCCAAAACTTGCTACATGGGTTAATTAGAAAGCTTAAGGGACTTGGACATTGCACAGTTAAGGAAAAATAAGAAGAATGATTTGTTCGGATTCGTAGCATTTTCAACTCGAGTTATTAAGCCCATAGGGGTGTCTTTATACCTGGTGCCCTAAAACTGTCTGGTTTGGGAGTCATTGGCCCAAAACTTGCTACATGGGTTAATTAGAAAGCTTAAGGGACTTGGACATTGCACAGTTAAGGAAAAATAAGAAGAATGACTAGTTCGGATTCGTAACCTTTTCAACTCGAGTTATTCAGCCCGTAGGGGTGTCTCTACACCTAATGCCCTAAAACCGTCTGGTTTGGGAGTCATTGGCCCAAAACTTGTTACATGGGTTGATTAGAAAGCTTAATGGATCAGGATATTGCACAGTTATAAAAATAAAAAAAATAAATTTTTTTTGAGAATCTTGGCTGCAAAAGGTTAGTTTTTCTATATATGTTGGGTATTATTATGAGTTACACTGGGCTATTATAGTGGACAGTTAACTAATATGGAGATTGCACTTTACACCGAGGGTACTCATGACTTGTCTACTAGCATGCACAAGTACAGGGAACTTTACTTTTGTATTAACTGAATTGTGGTTTTGACTCAAAAGGTTCCTTCATGCTTGTCCACTGTGCCTTTAATGACTCATGATGTCTCAATATCACACTGTAGTGACATATAAGTTGATTGTTAGGTGGAGTAGTGTGGTCATTTGTTGTTGAGTATATATGAATATGTTAATGTTTGTGGGTATCATTTCTGGAAACCCTCACGAGACTTTACTTGCCCACTTGGGGTAACCTTGTGGTTTAAAGGCTTGTTGCATATGCTAAATGCAACAGTTTTCCCACGAAAGAGGAAATAGATAGATTTTGTTTAATTTTATTTTATTTTACTTGCTTGAGGACTAGCAAGTTGTAAGTTGGGAGATGTGATTAAGGCCGAATTGTACATCATTGAGGCTGTTAATTAGAATCTCTTAACTTCACTTGCTGGTCAAACTCTGTACTTTATGTGTGTTGAATGTCAATCAAGTTGTACATCGTTGGAGCATAAAATGGGCAAGAAGACAGAATTTGGACATCATTGACTTTTCCCGCACGTGCGTTGACTTTTTCTGGGAAAGTCAGCTCGACATTTTAAACCTGTTTGGACTAGATTGGATGCATAAAAAGGCAAAGAAAAGGCTTTTCTAGGGTTCTGAACTTGTTTTGACCTAAAGAGAGAGGCTAGGGTTTGGAAGGGAAGAGAAACAAAAAGCTTCAAGGATGTCTCCCATGGTGGTTCCTTCTCCATCTACCTCATTCCACTCCTCCATGAGTGACTAGTCTCCTTTTCTAGGGTTTTGATGAAACCCTAGCCATGTAATTATTTTGTTTTCTTTTTGATTTTTAATTATGTAAAGGTTTGAACATTTGTATGGTGATTTAGAAGTTTCTTTTATATATTTTTCATTATCTCTTCGAATATTTACTTTCTGTGATTGTTGAATGTTATCCATACATGATTTTTCTATTCCTTCACATTCAAGATATGAGACGAACCATGCTACGAGGAACGAGTCGTATCACTACCTTAGTTTAGAGTGAACGATTTGTATTACTTGAGATGGTTCGTGCTCGTACATTGAATGTGTTGATCTTCTTGATAAATGCTTTGAGCTTGTAGTTGTGAAGCATTAATCCGTTCAAACCATAGCATAATTGATTTCAATTGGAAACCCTAATTACGTGGCATTTATTATTGATAATTTAATTCCTTAGTTTAATTTATTTGTTATTAAATTAGGTTATGAACAATTAATCTTTTTATCAAAATTAATTTAGGAATTTAACAATTAAATTAGTTTAATTTCACAATTGTCCATGTGGATCGATACATGGACTTGCCATTATTCTAAAAGAATTTGGTATAGTTTAGTGATTATTTTTGGTGTGTTCAACGACTCATCACTTGTCCACTCAAATGTTTTGAGGCTTGAGTAACGGCTTAGTGAGCTTGGTTAAATCTAACCCAGTCCTGGCCTGTGACACTTTTTTTCTTGAGATAACATTGTTTTAATAGGAAATGATATTTTCATACTTTGCTTAAATGCCTCTCACATCACACTCCTCTTGTGGTTACAAAATATTATTGGACGGGGCACATGACCATGTAGTATTTCAAACTCATGTGATAATTTATGTCTATTGTATGGGGCAATGTTGCTAAAATTGCAAAAAGAAATTGTATGAGAGGTTAAAAGGAGGATGTGAATATTATTTTACTTGTTTATTCACACACAAATATATATATATATATATATATATATATATTGTGTATAGCATTAATTTAATACATAAATTGTCATATGATCATCACGTAACCTCGATTTTTTTCTTGTAATTTATTGTATGTTCAGTTTGGGCCCATGTAATCGCAATCAATTTTATTCTAATTTGTTTATCTTATAAATTCTTGTCTATATATCATGATCAATAAATAAAAAATCAAAATGATAGAACAATTGGAGTATTGGTGTTGTGCTGGCCAAAGACTTTCAGATGCTTTTATCAAGGTGTAGGTGTAGATGTAGAGAGAGAAAGTAGAGAGAGAAAGTAGAGATGGAGAGTTTAGGGTTTGGGTGCATACCTTTAGAAGTGTAAAAATGGCCCACGGCTCGAGATTCGCCCAACCCTTTTAGGCCCGTTTGGGCCAGGGCTCGAGCCCAGCCTGAGTTACTGGGCCTAGGCCATTGGCCCGCTTAAGGCCCGGTCTGCCAAGGCCCAATGTATTTTTTAGTGAAAAATAATAAAATTTTGGTAAAAAAAATAAAAAAAAGTAAAAAAAAATGATCAGGCCTGCCCAAGCCCGAGGCTCAAATACCCCCTAGGCCTAAAGCTGGGCCTGGGCCAAATTTTTTGGCCCGTAAGCCAGTCTTACTCGGTTCGAATTTTTGCATGAACTTGTGAGGCCCAACATGGGCCGTATTGGGCCGGGCTGAGACAAATTTACACCCCTGCATACCTTGATCTTTTTATAGAGGGCATTTGTCTTAGGCCATTGATGATGGTGGGCCTCAGTCATGTTAGGCCTTGGGCCATATGGGTTGAATAAAACAGATGAAAAACAAACCAATCAACTCAATAGGAGATGATGAATCGCCTTGGGGTTCAAATGCAATGCACAATTGAGGCACCTTACCGTTGTCCATGTTGGGTTCATGTGCATGCTTTTTATTCGTCCACTAGCTAGCCATTGGGCTTTATTTATTTACTAGGAATAACCCGTGCCTGAAGGCACTACCAATAATTTTTTTGGTATCATGTGCTACGAAACACAATGGTAATAAATCAATTAAAAATTGTAATATCACTCCGATTTAAAACTTCACATATAAGAAACTGAAATTGTTTCTACACATTAAATTAGCAAAAGCATTTATAAATTTCAAATAGCAAATTTCAAAATTAAAGTGCAAAAAAAGAATTATATAGTTGAATGTAGCATAAGCAAAGAATCTACAAATATTTGCTAAACTTAAAGTCCAAATAGAAAATTTTAGATTTTTATCCACGTCAAAATGACACATCTATAGCAAGTTAGAATGGGATAACCTTCAATAAAAGAATGTTATTGAATTTGTATCATAATTGGTAACCCTTTCGCTTTGTCAGGTTTCAATGCCTTCAAATAAAGGTCAATGAACATTTTGATACAAAAGAATCATCCTAGCTAACCCAATTTTTTTTTTTTAAAAAAAAAAAAAACATGAGAGAGCCAACCAACGACACACCTGTAGAAGTAACGTAACTCAGTGTTTCTAATATGGATCAATGACCTACAACAAAATCACTCGCTTAAATTCACTTCAAAAAACAAAATAGCTGTGAAAAATCACATCAAAATGCATATGAGAAATTGAAAGAAATTGAAATGAAGAATAATTGCATCAAAAGAAACTATAACATGAAAAATCACATCAAAATACATATGAGAAATAGGAACATCAATAGATATGAATTAAGAAGAATTGAACATACCTATTATGGTCAATTGAATTATGTCATTCAATGGCGAAGTGAGAATAGACATATGTATGCATTACTAAAGTAAACAAATGAATAGAAAAGCAAATAATAGTATAGATAGACCAATTGAGAATGCCGATAAATCATACAAACCTCAAAATAGAATTAAACTCATATTTTTGTAAGGGGAGCGGATAATTTTCTTTATTAAGACTAAGAGAGTCTTGTTATAAGGAAAAAGATTTTTTGAAGGCTGTAAAACCAAACAAAATTAAATTTTAAAACAATTAAAGCTTACCTTGTGTGAAATATTCATTTTTGGCTAATCATGCTCCTTTGAGTTTCCATCCCTATGATAATGCATAACTCATTTTCTAGTTGAAGCATTCTGTATAACAATTAGTAGGCAACAAAAAAAGAATCAAATTGAAAATTAAACCCAAGGTTCATTAAATAAAATTAATTGTACTATTTTTTTAAACAAAGATTACAACCAAATACATATAAAAGATACTTACCACAACTGAAAAATGAAAGAGAGAATGAAACATAATTAAACATAATTAAGTAGAGAAACAGAATAGTTAAAAAGAGAATGAGAGAAACATAATTAATACTCCAAATGATATAAACATAATAGTTACATAGGGGAAATAAAAACAAAATAAAGATAAGTTTCCGAAAATCAGTACATGAAAATTGATTTTAGAAACCCATTCAGAAACCCATTTTAATAATTGTGCTGGTTCACTTATCATTTTAATATTTTTGGAATCAAACCATTTAGAAACACATTTAAATCTAACCCATTTTAAAAAAATTTAAAAAATCATTACATGAAGATGGGTTTCTAAAATCTAAACCATTTCAAAAAATCATTACATGAAATTCACGGTTTTTCCTCACCTCATACCCAACACCACCTTTGCCTCAAACAAATTGAGAGGGTAATTTCTGGGAAAAATTGGGCCGAGCTGCGAGTTGGGCTTTGAGGCTCAAAACGCGAAGGACTAAGTAAAATGGCCGTAATGGATACTCCAGCCTTGGGGAGACAAAGTTACTCTGGCCCAAGGAGGTGAAATTACTCCAGCTGAAGAAGAGATAGTTGCTTCGGCCCAAGGAAGAGTAAATCTACTCCGGTCCGGAGGCAACTTGGAGTTAGGCCGGTCTCAGAGTTAGTCCGGTCGCAATATGTTCTTTGTAGGCCGGTTTCGGAGTTAGTCCGGTCGTGACATACTATGGTTAAGTCGGTCAGAACTTGTTACTTGGAAGTTTGATCTAAGCACACCAAGGTTGAACAGGGGCAGCCAAAGTAATGAGTTAAATGAGAAGACCGAGCTAAGGATAGTTCGGCCTTCTCTGTGGCTCAGCATAGCCAGTGTTATTTCGGTCATGTGGTAGTTCGGCCATAGAGAAAACCATCCCACTTGGTTTAAGCAGTGGGGGAGGGTGTAAAAGGATAAGCATTATCCTTTGGAGTATGAATCCTAGGAGGACTCTGCATGGAGAAATACAAGTCCTACCAGGATTGTGCCACGGGAAACTTATAAAAGCCCACAAGCATCACCTTGAAGGGGGTAATTGAACACAACCTTTTTGAGAGCATAAAACTTTGTCTATTTGTCAAGCTTACTGACTTAGGCATCGGAGAGGTTTCCGGCACACACCCGCCGGCTAGCTCACGTTTGTGTTTTCAGGTGACAAAGCGACATCGTACGGAGGAGCGTGGACTTGGTCAACAGGATTATACGAGGAGAATTATTTCCTCCCCGTACACAAATCAATTTACCTACCTACTAAAAAAAAGAAAAAGAAAAAGGGATTAGTTGGTTTGTATGCTTTCTAGGGGATTGATAACATGTTGTATACTCCAAATCAATCACCAAGAATTTGCCCACAACATTTAAGAGGGCACTTCACCAACATTAAGGGTTGAAAGTGAAACCACCTTCTTCTTCACTTATGAGGTAACCATTATGCATAATCATCCAATTAAAAGTATAAAGTAGTTTTAAACTAGTTCAAGCATAAAGTAAGTTTATGCTATCACTCATTACTCCAAGATGACTAACTAATAACATAAATGGTTTACTGAATTAATTTAGTTCCAAAACCAAATATTTGAAGAAAAAAAAGAAACAATCAATTGGCTTAAAACTGGCTTTTGTTACTCTAGACCACATTGAGCCAATCTCAGCATTGTTTATAGAGTCTTACAAAATAACTGGCAAAGCTAAAAGTATTATTTTTTTATTTTTTTTTATTTTTTTTTATCACAACTTACAATCCTCGCTCTGAACGTAAAATAAAAAATGAGAGGAGAAGAAGAAGAAGAAGAAGAAGAAGAAGAAGAAAGAAAGAAAGAAAATAAATAAAGGAAAGAATAGGTTCAGCTATTGTACAAAATAACAGATGATTTTCACCCAACGAAATTAAAATATATTGAGTTGAGTCACAGGGGTAAAGGGAAGAAGAAAAAAAAATTGATTTTAACCCATCCAATCAAAATTTTAATTTATTATAATCATATTTGTTTGTCACCTCTATTTTAAAATGAATATACAATTGTGCCTACAGTGTCTAAGCATTGGTAGAGTTATAAGCTGTGGAAAAAGTAATAGGAAAAGTCATTCTATTGAATATCAACCTGATCTAAATGTCTCTTCCACCCCCAAAATCACCTATATCAAGAAGAAAAATTCCAATAAAAAGAAACTCAATAAATAAACTTCTAGTTCCCCAAACAAAGATATAAAATTGTATAGAAAAAAAAAAGGCTCACTTGTTTAATGGGTCGTTGTGCCATTGCTTTCCATTTCTTGAAACATTCACTAATAGACCCATACAACACTTCCATTCTTTGTATAACCTGAATTTTTCAAGTCTAATCAAAAGAAAGTAAAATCAAACATAAAGGCATTCTATACAATGCTAATTTTTAAAATTATAGTAAAAATTATTACAATGATTATTATCAAAATTTTATGAAATTCAAAAATTAAAATAGAAGACCCAAATTATCACCATAAAAAAAATCAAGTACTCGTTCTTCTTGGTTCTGAACCTAGCTAATAATCTAGAAGATAGCCAACATGTAATTGAAGCCTAGCTAATAAAAATTTAAGATTCTTAATTTTCACAACATGTAAAATGAAGCCAAGTTGAACAGTAGATAAGCAACAAATTATTGGCAAATCCATCAATGGAAGGCAGACCAATTACCTAATCAACCATTACAGCAAACAAAGTGTAGACCACCCCGAACTCTCTTCGCACGCGAGGGCGCGAATTGGGTTCTAGCTACTGCAGTTCGAACTCCTGTCACGGTTCTGAATCTAATCTCACAAAGTGCAATGTAAGATTGACAAATCACCAAAGAGTTCAAATCTGGAAAATCGTTTTGAAAAATTGATTTTAATAAAAAAGCGTCAAACATGGACTGTTTTGCCAGATTTCAGAGTCGCCACCTAAATATTTTATTTTGAGAAATTTAGGAAACCCTGACTCGTGCCTAAGGCCACGTGTCCGTCATCACCAAAGTTGCTTTGGCTTGGGAACTTGGGTACGAGGGGGGAAGGTCATGAAATGAGCACCCCCGCTCGCCCGATCAAAGGATTGGCCTCTACTAACATGATATGTTGCTTTTGAAAACACATGTGTTCTTATTCCGATTATTATCTAACCTTACTATGTGATGCGCACAGTATACAAGTATAGACTAAATCACTCAATTTGGAACAAAACATCTCATGCTTGTTTTTTTCGAAAATGGTTTAGAAGTGCTACTCGCAAGTAGGCTAAAACGCGGATTTGCCACCCTCAAGTGGGTTTAAAACATGATGATTTTGCCACCCTCAAGTGGGCTTAAAACTCATATTTTGATAAATTGTTCCAATTCAAGTAATGAAGCCTTTATCCACAGGCATTCATGCAATTTAACACTTAAGCAAATAGCCTCATGGCAAGCATGTTATCATGACAGTCACTTACACACATGCAAGGATGCTAAAGCATAAACACTCATAGTGTACTTCAAGCCAAAAAAGAATCTAGTTAGTAATCAATGCATGATCCTAGCTATGTTAACAATGCTTAATGCAACACATGCAAAAATGCAGCTAAAATAGGCTCGGCTGGCTAAGATGGCATATGAATGCAACAATTTGATACATGTATTCAAATAGGAATTGAAATACAATGCAGTTTGAATGATGCGCCGAGCCCGGTGCATGCAAGACAGATGAATGATGCACACATCCAAAGCATAAGTATGCTAATTGAGATATGCCCTATGCTAACCATCGAAAGTTGATAAGTAAAAGGGAGAAAGAAATGGGGTTGAAAGACATGCATCACACACACGCACACTTATTACAATATTTGCCCTCTCGACGGAGGGTCCGAATAATGAGCTAAGCTAACTAAGCTAAGCTAATCAACTAATCTAATTAAACTAATTAGACTAATTATTACAAAACAAAACTAATTAACTATTCCTAGTTAACTAAATATTACAAAATTGGAACAACTAGCTAATCTAAGCTAATTAGTTACAAACCGAATTAATTAAACACATTAACTAATCAATTACAACAACGACTAAGCTAACTTAGCTAAGCAAAACAGTTAGAAGGCCTCGGGACAAGGGATGCATGCATGCTCGATCGCCTCGCTTGGAAATCCATTGCTATGCCACCAATTGCCTCTGTTTGCACTTGATTTGATCTCTGAAAATTGCACAAACTTTCAGATTGTTTCTGCTCCAACATAGGGACCCTTTGGTGGGCTGCCGACCAGAAAAAGGGGCTGTAGACCAGAAAAAATGGTCAGCTAACCACCCTTATTGGTTGGTCGACTATTTCTTGTGGTCAGTCGACCGGTTGATTCTCCAAACTCCAGTTTTGCTGCAATAGAGAACAACAAGGGGCATAGCAGTGTATTTGCAAGATATGTGTGCACAACCACCCTCTCCATCATTTCTCAGACTTAAGGGAGTGTGGTTCTCGACTCTCGGGCTGCCAACCAAGCATTGCAATGCACGATGGCCGAGAAGCCAAGGTTGCACGAGTCAATGAATGCACAAATGACACATAAGAGCCTCCACCTCTATCATGCATGATCAAGAGGGTCGGCGACCAAGAAATGCTACACGTTTCATCACTTTAAGTATGAAACGTGCCACATTCCTCGTGCTTAGATTAACGTCCGATCCAAACACATGCAATACAACTCAAGCATGTTATCTTGACATGTTTTACTTGGTCTCATTTTGTTTACACATTTTAAGCTTACCAATTGATCCTTTAATTGATTTTTCCAAATGTGATTGTCCTCTAATGGGAAAGATGGTCTAAACCACAAGTACCTTAAGCATGAAAGAAGCCTCATGCTTTTGGTTAGTAGAAGCCCTCAAGAGAAGGCTAAAACCATTAGGCATGAGAGCCTCAATTCCATGCTCAAGTCAACAAGGGGCTCAAGACCTTTTTCAAAACAAATGAAGGAGTAAACAATGGAGTGCAATGGCATAATTTGAGCACTGAAATGACATGCTAAATGATGCTAAAACATGCTAACGACTCATGCAATGCATGCTAAAAGCCAAGAATACCAAGGCTAGTGAAGGAGACAACACTAGAGGTATGCAATACAATACACAAAGGGATAAACCAACCCCAAACAGACCTCATGCATGCCAAAATAGTGGCTAAAATGGACTGAAATGATAGCATGAAAAGCAAGAAAATGCATGCACAAATGATGGCTCGCAAACAAGGCATAAAGCTTAACTCTCAAGAGCACTTAAAGAGTGAAAAATATGGAAGTATGGCAGATATATATGCTCTAAAATAACATGCCAAATGATGCCAATATCACACAAACATCACCAATAAGGCATGCTAGGGGTCTCCAAACACAAGGCTAGTAAGGCCAATTACACTATAGCCCTACAAGGCAAGCTATACATGACCAAGACCACTTGGAACAGAGTTTAAGCATGCTAAATCATGGCCAAAAGCATGCTGAAACAGAGCTAAAGCAAGCTAGAATTAGAGGCATAAAGTAGGATGTATATTAAGCCTACAAAGGGGGATTGCATTTCCACCAACTAAAATCAGAGTTAAATCATGGAAAATAATGGCTAAAAACATGCTTGAACTAAGCAAATTCAAGGCACAAAGACATGCTACTTTGCAAGGCCACAAGTAGGATTACACTACAAGTGCAATAAGCATGCAAGAGGTGACCAAGACAGCCAAAACAGAGTTATAGAAGGTCTTAAAAGTCACAAAAATGAGCCTAAACAAAGCCACAAAGAAGTAAAAACACATGCTCATTTGGTTGGCCATCAACACATGCAAACAAGAGAAGAGAAGGTGGGGACCACCCCCACCTATTTGGGACCTCAAAATATGGTTTTTGTCACTGAAAAACCTCTAAGTTTTAGTGGTAAAAAGGCCCAAAAATTTGGATTTAAAGGTGGTGAGAAGTTGCACAAAAGGCCTCACAAGCCAAGGAACAAAAAGGGAGAACAACCCCCTAGCCAAACAAGGCACAAACCAACACTTTTAGGACTAAAAAACAGAGGAAAAATAGAGGTTTTTGTAGTTTAACACCACCCCCAAAACAGCCCCAAAGTAGTTGAAAACTATGGCAAAACAATAGTGCACAAAGAGCTTAAAAGGGATAAAGGGGTTACCTTTGAAGCATAGCAGCAAATCAGCCTTTTTTCTGAGCCAAACAACCTTCCAATAGCCCAAAAATAGGTTCCAAGGGCCTTAGCCCAATGGTGATCAACTTTGGTTAAGGGTCTTTTTGCAAAAGTGTAGAGAATTCTAAGCTTAAGACTCAAAAACAAGAGGAGAATGAGAGAATTCTAGAAAGAGAGAGAGAGTTTGCTCACAAATCTTCCAGAGAGAGAGGATTCTAGAGTGAGAAGCTCCCCAAATTTTCTAAGCCTTCAAAATGTTCTAACCCCCTTGAATATATGAGATATGGCTTCATATATAGCAAAAAGTAAGAGCTTGGTCGAAATATCTGATTATAGGACAGTTGGAGGTTGTGGAAGACAGTTGGATGGAAAATATCTTCAAAATATCTGAGTAGGGGACCTTAGTGGTCGGTCATCCACTTTTTCTGGTCGACCGACCACCTTTTTGGGTCGATCGACCACTTTTCTGGTCGACAGCCCTTTTTTCTGGTCAACAGGCAAAATTCTGCTTTCTAGGTCCAACTTCAAATGGGCATAACTCCTTTGTCTGGACTCTCTTTCAGGTCATTCTTGTATCCAAATTGAAGCCCTAGAAGTAAGCTTTCCAATGGTGGAAGCCTTGAATCAAAATTCCAACTATGTAAAACGTTATGCCTATTTTGGTGAAACTGCTCAGTTTTGGTCCTACCCGGATTCATGCCGAACTTCTCCCAAACTAGTTTTCTTCTCTCATTTCCTCTTTTCTTCAACTCCAAACCCCTAAAAAAGGTATTTTGAAAGATTTTTTAAAGATTTCATCTCTCTTTCATTCATTTCCACTTTGTCTTTACTCGATTTACCGAAAAGCGCAACATTTAACGAAAAGTGAGCGTCGGAACATCGTAGGAACTTTATTTCCAAAACATTTTGAAAGAGAGGGCCTTAAGGTCTAAAAACCATTCAAAATAGTTTTGGTCCAAAAAAGGGGTGTGAGGTTTGGATTTGATGCTCTCCTTGCCAAAGAAATCGACCCTTTGCATAGCATAGCCTGCATCATTAAGTAAGCAACCAGTAGTGCCCAAGTCTTAAAGGCGGTCAAAAATGGGGTGTGTACAGTTGCCCCTCTTTGACAGAGCTTGGAAGTCATGAAATGACGTGAGTGAATGTCAAAACCCAGAGATGACCCATTTTTGACAAGGCCGAAGACTTGGACAAACAAACAAAATACAGATAAATAAATGGTTGCGCCCGCAGGCTTCCTATGTATCCCTTTGCAAGGAATCAAACCAGCGTAGTTCAGGGGTGAAATGCAAATGATACACAATATAACAAAACAAAACAATGTAAATGATATACAATGTAACGAAAACAATGCAAATGATATGCAATGTAATTGAATCATCAAACCATAAGCAGTACAAAACCATACAAATATCATAAAGGAATGGAGATGCAATACCAAACTACGTTTAACATAGAAAAGGTGCTGGAGCATTATAACCACAATTCTCTTAGTGGAATAGGTGCATACACATGCAGAACTATGTGTTTCGCAGAAAGAATACAAGTAATTGGATGGGATGAAATAAGTGAGGAATGATTTGCTGAGGAAAGATCGTGATCCTAAATGCTGAATGCAACAAAACAAAGTACAATGCAATGGATGTAGTGAATAAGGCGCGCGACCGAACCACATTTTACCTAGCAAAGGTATGGACACAAAATTAGACCACGTCTAACGCAGAAAAGGTGCCGACACCCTCAGACCACAATTCTCTTAGTGGAATAGGCGTGTACACATTATCATAGAACCATGCTTTAACGCGAAAAGTATGGACACATGCCAGACTAAGCTTAACATGGAAAGAATACAGACGATAAATGGATAATACAATAGATGCATGCGGTATATGCTATATACAATGCAACAGACGTAATAGATAACAAAATGCAATGTAGCTGGGAAGTGAAAGTACCTTGCAGGGGCAATTGGCGATGACTTACCTCATGCTGTCGGGGATCTTTCGCTTCTTCTTGGTTGAACCACAGGTATTACTTTTCTTCCTGGCTATGGTCGCAGCTTTCCCTATTCTCCAACAGGGTGATAGACTAGGTTGGTTCAGTATCCAGAATCGAGGTGCATACCCGCTACCTTAACCTATGGGGCTTCCATACAGATTTCAAGCCGGGGATATACCCCTGGGTATTTAAACCAGACTTTAGTCTCGGAAATTCTGAACCTTTGCGTTCTAGGCAACAGCCATTTGAACTCTAGTTTCCACCGTCGCAGTTGATCTCTTAGGAACTCACAACAAACACAGGCAAGTGGCTATACCAGACCACCGGAAGTCGTTCAGGCACGACAAACACCAAAGGAATTGCACCTCCAAAGGATTTAAGGTCTCATAGACCAGAGAGGGATGTGAATACATCCAAGCGCGTCTCATGCGAGAGGAGAAAGTGAATAAATGAACACCGGAACGCATTTGAGTGTTCAAAACCGAAGACGTCCTAATGCACCACATGCGAGAGGAGAAGGGTTGCACAAGAAAGCGCGAGCATCCAAACGCACCACACGCGAGTGGAGAAAGGTTGCGTAAGAAAGCGCGATGCACATGACAGTGCAAGTACGTCCAAATGCGCCAGACATGAGTAGATAAAGGTTGCGCAAGAAAGCGCGATGCATATGACAGTGCGAGTATGTCCAAACGCGCCACATGTGAGTGGAGAAAGGTTGCGCAAGAAAGCGCGAGCATCCAAATACGCCACACGTGAGTGGAGAAAGGTTGCGTAAGAAAGCGCGATGCACATGACAGTGTGAGTACGTCCAAACGCGCCACACGCGAGTGGAGAAAGCTTGTGCAAGAAAGCGCGAGCATAAACTGCACAAAACAGTACGATGCACAAGAAAGCGCGAGTGTAAACTGCATAAAATAGTGCGATGCGCAAGAAAGCGCGAGTGTAAACACAGGATTTTAAGGTCTCCCAGACCAAAGAATGCACATGACATTGTGATGCGCAAGAAAGCGCGAGTGAGACACAAAGTGTAAGTGCACAAGACAGTGCAAGTGAGATACAAAGTGTAAGTGCACAAGACAGTGCGAGTGAGGTGCACAAAAGAAATGCGATAAAATACATTTTCTATGCAAGTAAGGTGTACAAAAAAGTGTGATGAAATGCATTTTCTATGCAAATGAGGAAGAATGCATTTTTTATGCAAGAGATATGAGCATTTTCTATGCAAGTATGGAAGAGTGCATTTTCTATGCAAAAGGTACGAGCATTTTCTATACAAGTATGGGGGCATTTTCTATGCATGAAACAAGAGCATATTCTATGCAATATTGAAAGCATATTCTATGCAAGAAACATAAACGATGCACGACACACATGCAACAGAAGTGTATATGAAAACACACATTCTATTTAATAGAGGGGCATCAAATATGTACTTTGGTGCCTCCGATTTACCTCTCAGAGGACTTTGCAACATACTCAACTTAAAAAGGGCACACCCTGTTTATATTGGTGAGAGATAACATCTGCTACTGCTTTAATTGCCATTCTGACTTGAAGCAGGCTTAAGCTTGGGGTCGGGATACACTCATACTCCAGAGAAAGGCGAGGCTTGAGAAGGTGCACCTAGAATGCAATCTCGAAATTTGCTAAAATTGAAACACACTAAGATGCTCCAAATTTTCTCTCTTTTCTTTGCTTTGCAGTTCGAAACCTATATAGCTTCAGATAGGTCTTGGTTCTACTGTTCTCACATGACTTGGGTTGAACCCTGCAGTTTTATGAAAGAACAAATCCTGTGTTGTATAAATGTGGAGAATGGCACAGCACTCTGAGCACAAAACAATTTGTTTTTGAAATGAAATCAAGAAATGAGTTCTAAACCAGATATTGAGCCTACGACTGACCACAGCCAAAACGACTCAACAAAGAGAAAGACAAGGTAAACAACCTAAACACATCTATTGACACTCAAAATGACTCAAAACAAGAATCGAAACAAACAAAAACAACAAACACAACACTCGGATGTGTACCACCAGTGAGTGACTTCTCAGTTCACGAGAAGCCAGTTTCTTCGGGTATTATTTCCCACCCTTTTCTTATTTGTGATTCTCACATCACTCTGGCACTCAATCTCTTGTTTTCTGAAAAAGCCATTTTCCTCACTTTTTCCTCTTAACACACATCTCTCTATTCTTTGATCTCTCTTATTTTTTTTATCCCTACCCTGGGTGTAGACAGCGCCCGGGGAGGACCTCGTGCTACAGTTCGGACTCGATTTGTGTCACGGTTCTTAATCTGAACCAAAGAGTCCAAATCTGGCAAATCGTTTTGAGAAACAGATTTTTGAAAAAGTAGTGCCAAACATGGACTGCACACCCTGTTTATATTGGCGAGAGATAACATCTGCTACTGCTTTAATTGCCATTCTAACTTGAAGCAGGCTTAAGCTTGGGGTCGGGATACACTCATACTCCAGAGAAAGGCGAGGCTTGAGAAGGTGCACCTAGAATGCAATCTCGAAATTTGCTGAAATTGAAACACACTAAGATGCTCCAAATTTTCTCTCTTTTCTTTGCTTTGCAGTCCGAAACCTATACAGCTTTAGATAGGTCTTGGTCCTACTGTTCTCACATGACCTGGGTTGAACCCTGCAGTTTTATGAAAGAACAAATCTTGTTTTGTACAAATGTGAAGAATGTCACAGCACTCTGAGTACAAAACAATTTGTTTTTTGAAATGAAATCAAGAAATGAGTTCTAAACCAAATATTGAGCCTACGACTAACTACAACCAAAATGACTCAACAAAGAGAAAGACAAGGTAAACAACCTAAGCACATCTATTGACACTCAAAACGACTCAAAACAAGAATCGAAACAAACAAAAACGACAAACACAACACTCGGATGTATACCACCAGTGAGTGACTTCTCAGTTCACGAGGAGCCAGTTTCTTCGGGTATTATTTCCCACCCTTTTCTTATTTGTGATTTTCACATCACTCTAGCACTCAATCTCTTGTTTTCTGAAAAAGCCATTTTCCTCACTTTTTCCTCTCAACGCACATCTCTCTATTCTTTGATCTCTCTTATTTTTTTTATCCCTATCCTGGGTGGTTAATGGATAAGCAGGACGTTGTGGGCTCTTGCCCCTGGTATTCTACCAGATTCTCTTTCTTCCGCTCAGAAGAGTGAGCTTTCCTACAGAGGGGTTGTGATGCGGTTGGACGTGCAGCAGATCTGCAACTGACATCGGTTGATGATTCCCTTGGCTTAGCTTGATCGAAATGAATCTCACCAGCCAAGTATACAATTGATTAGTCTCACACACATCATGTTTTTGACGTCTCCATTCCCGGTCAGACGCCAGTTTTTTATTTGATTATCCAGATAATGGAACCGAATATCGCGCTCCAGTTCCAGTTCGCGCTTCGCACTTATCTTGATACCTCGCTGCTTGAAGGATGAGAGAGCTTTCGGCCCTTTGCTGTTAGCTTCAGTTGTGCCCTTTCTGGCAAATAAGGTGCCCTTTCTGGGAAGCATGGTGCCCTCCCTGGCAAGTGTAGTGCCCTTTCTGGCAAATATGGTAACAAGGGGGGGAATAGACAGAAAACCTGACTCAACTGTGCCCCTAGTTCATCACTTTGATCATTTTTTGTTTTTTTGAGCTTTCTACTAAAACAATTTTGACCAAAATGAGAGTTAGATTAACATGCTTGTTCGATTTTCTGATTCAAAATCATGCAAGTCAGGCTATGAGCACTAAAAATTTTCCTTTTTTAGATCCAAGAAATGGTCCAGTTTTGAAAAAAATGAAATAATTTTCAAGAAAATTAGTCAACACATTAAAAATTCTCAAAAACTATTTTTGCAAATGGCCACTGCTCGACCAATACAGAGTTTACTCTTGAGATGCGCAACCTCAGATCCAAAACAATGGAAAATTGCCCCTTGTCTAAATGGCATTGCATGGCAACGGAAAGTTGTCCCTTGTTTGAAAGGCACTGTATGGCAATGGAAAGTTGCCCCTTGTTTGAATAGCACCGCAGCACACCGTAACCAGTTCTCATAGTGAAGATCACAACCGAACTCTTGGATATAGAAATGACAAAGATGACCAGAACAATCACATGGACACTGTCGATTTGGAAGTGTTTATGGCTGGACTTTAGAATGAAGTTGCCTACGTATCCCAAAGATGGGAATCAAGCCTGACGTAGTTTTGGGTAAAGGTACACTCGGGTATTAACTCTCCTTTTGTACTCTAACTTTTGCCAAGGCCACCCTTCTGGGTTTTCAACCTTGCGAGCTATGTTTTTTTTTTCTTTTCACTTCTTTTCATTTCATTTCTTTTCTTTTCATTTCTTTTCTTTTTTCTTTTCATTTTTGCTTTTTATTTCTTTTTATCTTTTTATCTTTTTTCATTTTCTTCATTTCTTTTTATTTTCATTTTTTTTCTTGCTCTCACTTTTGCCTGGGTAGCCCTTCTAGGTTTTCGGCCCAATGAGCCTCTCAAGGGTAAAAAGAAAAAGCGTAACACGTCCATGTTGAATAGTCGTACGATCTCGAAGCCATCTGAATCCAAGAGAATGGCTGTTGTTTGTTGATGATGTAAAAGTCCATCCAATGGGGGCTGAAGTTGCCCCTAGTGTTATGGATAGGAACTCGGTTGTCCTTCAGCAATACTTTCTTCTTCCAGCTACTGGAACTTGGCTTTCTTGCCAGTCTTCATTGGTTTGCGGAATGACTCATCTTTTGAATCTTTGAGCACACTTTACATTTTTGTCCCTAGTTCAGGGGTTTCTTTCAATCCAGCTATGCAAGCTTCCTTTGATAACATCAGATCTTCTCGATCTGACTTTCTTGCCCTTAGTTCGAGGGCTACTTCAAATCTGGCCTGGCAGGCCTCCTTTGATGTCATACGACCTCATTGCTCTCAGTTCATGCGCTGCTTCAAATCTGGCCATACAAGCCTCACATTGTGGTTGACCGTTGAACATTCTGAATCCAAGTTCAAGGTTTGAAAGCAAAATGGTCGAGTCTTGAGGCTGAGAGCGATCCTATGCTGCACAATCTCAAGAGTGATTCCACACAGGTCTTCGCAGAACCACGCAAAATATTTTTTGAAATCTTTTAAGAAAACAACTAATCGCTTGCGTCGAAGACAATGTAGAACCAATCTGGATCAAGCCAGGATCCTTCTTAGTACTCACATTAACAAACTTGATTCAAACCATTTTTCAAGAACAGGATTTTTTCTTTTCATTTTTGCTTTTTATTTCTTTTTATCTTTTTATCTTTTTTCATTTTCTTCATTTCATTTTCTTTTCATTTTTTTCTTGCTCTCACTTTTGCCTGGGTAGCCCTTCTAGGTTTTCGGCCCAATGAGCCTCTCAAGGGTAAAAAGAAAAAGCGTAACACGTCCATGTTGAATGGTCGTACGATCTCGAAGCCATCTGAATCCAAGAGAATGGCTGTTGTTTGTTGATGATGTAAAAGTCCATCAAATGGGGGCTGAAGTTGCCCCTAGTGTTGTGGATAGGAACTCGGTTGTCCTTCAGCAATACTTTCTTCTTCTAGCTACTGGAACTTGGCTTTCTTGCCAGTCTTCATTGGTTTGCGGAATGACTCATCTTTTGAATCTTTGAGCACACCTGACATTTTTGCCCCTAGTTCAAGTGCTACTTCTGATCTAGCTTTACAAGCTTCCTTTGATCAATCTGATCTTCTTGATCTGACTTTCTTGCCCCTAGTTCGAGGGCTGCTTCAAATCTGGCCTGGCGGGCCTCATTTGATGTCATACCACCTTATTGCCCCTAGTTCATGGGATGCTTCAAATCTGGCCATACAAGCCTTACATTGTGGTTGACCGTTGAACATTCTGAATCCAAGTTCAAGGTTTGAAAGCAAAATGGTCGAGTCTTGAGGCTGAGAGCGATCCTATGCTGCACAATCTCAAGAGTGATTCCACACAGGTCTTCGCAGAACCACGCAAAATATTTTTTGAAATCTTTTAAGAAAACAACTAATCGCTTGCGTCGAAGACAATGTAGAACCAATCTGGATCAAGCCAGGATCCTTCTTAGTACTCACATTAACAAACTTGATCTCATTCATTAAGGGCTTAGCATGCCTCTCTTTCTCTCAGTTGATCAAATTTTTACAAATCCCAAGGAATTCCTTCCTCTTTGTTTTTACCACAATGTTAGAAAAAAAAGTTTTGAAAAACTTAGGTCAATGCAATGATTTCAAGGCACAGAAAAGACACAATTTTGGTCAAATACTGCCATCTCATTCAGATCTTCTGGCACAACTGGCTCCAAGGCAGAAACAAACTCAAAAGAAAGAGTGCAAAAGACAAACACAAAACAAGATAGTGATGTCCGAGGTAACACCCCCAAAATCACCCGACTCGAACATAATAGGACTGACTTGACACAACAAGACAGACTCGACTGACTCAGTACAAAAAGACTGACTTAATACAACACAACAAGACTGACTCAATACCCAAGTTAGAAAGTACAAAAACTAGCATTTGCACAATGCTCAAAACAGTGCGTGCCATCCACTACATCTGGAATAAACTGAGCGCCATCCACAGGTGGTTATCGATCCCGTGCCGATAGACTTTGCAGGACCTAGCACGACAATGATCTTGTTGTCAATCAAATCTTGTATTTCATAGCAAAGACGAAAACACATGTCAGTGTCATGGCCGGCTTGTTGATGGAAAGCACAATACTTAGTCGGGTTGTAGGAGAGAGGAAGTTTATTTGGTAATGGCCGCGGCTCCAAGGGCATGAGATGGCCTTGTCCTATAAGGATTTGGAAAGCTTTGGACAAAGTCATGTAAAGGGGATTGAAGACCCTCTGGCCTCGGGGTGGGTACTTCAAGGTTTGTGGAGTTTTGCTGGATACACCAGCAAAGGGATTGGTAGGCGCTAACTGGGTTTGCTGATCTCTTCCAAGCACGGGATTAGAGGAACTGAAAGGAACATTCTTGGTACGACGGCCCTTCTTCCGGCTTGCTCCTTGATTCAAACTGCTCTCATTCTAAGTGGCAAAAGTGTCATCCACAACTGCAATCGCTTGCTGTTTGTTCAGCCCTTCGGCTTTCAAAACCTCAACAGCCCACTGAAGGTGTTCATGGGGACCAATGCCTACCCCTACCTTGTTTTTACCACCTGCCTCCACTTTGCTAAGGGATTGGCCTTCTTCCAATGCAACCTGTCCCAAGATTGGGGAGCCTTTTGGCGTGAAACTTCTAGCATGTGATGTTGTCGATGATGGAGCCAATGTCCCAGAGGCTAGATCTTCCACAGTTCTCTGAAGATCTTCAATCATTCTCATTAGCTCAGAAATAGTGGGTTCACTGGTTTGAGATGATTGGGGTTCAGGTGCACCTATCATGCATAAGTCCATGCTGACTGGGATGAACACCTCAGGCTTGGGTAAATGGGCTGGGGTGATGTATATGCTGGGGTCATAGGTAGATGGCAGTATATGGATGAGGATGAGATGTAGAGATGACGGGTCAATGGTGGCCCGAGGTTCTTTTGGTAGAGCTAAGGTCTCTTCGTCAATAAGATCCTGAATCTTATGACGGAGACAGATGCAACGGTTCGTATCATGACCGTGTTTTTGATGAAAAGCACAGTATTTAGCTGGGTCATATCTTGGGGGAAGAGGATTTGGAAGGGGTTGAGGTTCTAGGAGCTCTAGGTGCCCTTCTTCTCGCAGCTTTTTCAAAGCTTGAGAGAGACTCATGTAAAGAGGATTGAACTTTTGGGCTTGGGGCCGATTTGAAGTGGTTGGTTTTTGGCCATTGAGGGAAGTGGTGATAGTGTCTACTTCTGAGCATTTCACAGTTGTGCTACCATCAGTAGTAGCATTGGAACTACGAACAACATTCTTTTTCAAAGGATCATTATCTTTTGCAAAGATCCCTTGTCTGATGGCATCCTCGATTTGAACCCCCGTTTCATGAAGGTCTGGAAAGGTAAACAGTGGTAGAACGATCATCTTCTGCAGTAACTTGCCATGCAGATTCCGAACAATCATCTTGATCTGATCTTTGTCGGAAGGCCTTTTAGTCACTATCGAGGCCTTTGCTCTCCATCTCGTCATGAACTCTGAGAAACCCTCCTTTGGCTCTTGGCGGGTGACTTCGAGATCATGAATTGTGACCTCGATCTGTGTGTTGTAGGAGTATTGAGCAATAAAGGCCCCAGCCAGCTCTTTCCAGTTCTGTTTCACAGAGTTCTCCAATTTCGCATACCAGATTGCGGCTATCCCAGACATGGTTCGGCTGAAAAGAGACAACTTCTGAGCTGTGGTCAAATCCATTGGCCTCAGGATATCAGAAAACAGGTGGAGATACACCATTGGGTCTCTAGAGCCATTGAAGCAATCGATACACGACATTTTAAACCGCTCCGGTAAGGTAACTGCAGATTCAGTATACCCGTCCTCTAAATCCGGGATGGAGTTCACTCATTGTGTCTACTTGAATAACTTCTCCAGTTTATTGACCTTAAGTGCAGTTGAGTCAACCTCAAATTCAAATGGAGCCTCACTTTGATGGACAGGAGCTTTAAAGGCCTGTGCTGGGATTGGCTTTGCCGGATTGCCCTGAGTCTCTTGGACATTTGCAGTATAGGCAGTGGCTTCGGGTGTCAGGTTGCCCATGGGAGGTGCATGAGATACAGAAGCCGCAGCTGGCTGTGGCTGTTGTTGTTGTAGCCGGGTTATCACTTCGGCCAGACGAGCCACGACCTCGGTCTGGTGGGTGGTAACCTCCGCTTGGCAGGCATCATCTCGCTGTATGGCCTCCATAGTCTATTGGAGCTGACGTATCATGTCTTCCATACTCATACTGACTAAAGGGGGTTGATCTATCGGATCTGGTGAGTTTTTCTCTTCCTGAGGTGGGAACAAGAAACTAAGCCCAACTGCGCACATGTGATACAGATAGTGACCGTTGAACTTGAGACTGTCGAACTGGTGATCTGTGCCTGACTGGCCCTTCTTTTCCTTACCACTGGCAAAGGAAACACTGGTTGCCCTTGAACTAAATCTCTGACCTAACAAAGTCTATTAACACAAGTCCGGTGTACTCGGGGGATATTGGAGCCTTCTAAAGCTATAGTTCCAGGACTACCCTGCAAAAAAAAGAAAACAGGCAACATCTCAGCCTGATTTCGTCAGAACAGATATGAGCATAGCTGAATGACTGCGCTCTTTAATGACTTCTGCCCCAAAATTCTGCCTCAAATCTGATACCCTCAGGCCGATACTCAGACTTGCAACTGATACATACCATTCTGTAGAGACACACCCTAATAGCACATGGCAAACAAGTAAGAGCCAAAACACCCCTATGGTGGGGTAGGGCTTCCCTGTCCTATCTTGTCAGGAGCCAGGGTTTCACTACGCACGCAGCGGTTTCAAACAACCTACATTCGGGTAAGTAACCTGTCCTAGTTTGGAATGGTCTTTACGGCTTCCGATATGCAACTAGGTCGAATGGTCAAAAAGGGTGCCTCGACATAACCGAGGTTTGTGTTCCCATCGTAGCAGAACCCGTAACCGGTCAGCCTTATGGCACGTTTTTCCAAGCAAGCCTTCGACAAACCATTCAAGAATAGCAGATGGCAAATACGGTGACTTAGGCGCACCTATGCAAATGCAATGCAAAGAAACACATAAGTGTAAACAAAACAACATATCATGATGTTCGAGTCAAGTTCTCTAAATCCCCAACAGAGTCGCCAGAAACTGTAGACCGCCCTGAACTCTCTCCACGCGCGAGGGCACGGTTTGGGTTCTAGCTACTACAGTTCGGACTCCTGTCACGGTTTTGAATCTAAACTCACAAAGTGCAATGTAAGACTGGCAAATCACCAAAGAGTCCAAATCTGGAAAATCATTTTAGAAAATTGATTTTAATCAAAAAGCGCCAAACATGGACTGCTTTGCCAGATTTCAGAGTCGCCACCTAAATATTTTATTTTGGGAAATTTAAGAAACCCTGACTCGTGCCTAAGGCCACGTGTCTGTCATCACCAAAGTTGATTCAGCTCGGGAACTTGGGTACGAGGGGGGAAGGTCATGAAATGAGCACCCCCGCTCGCCTAATCAAAGGATCGGCCTCTACTAACATGATATGTTGTTTTTGAAAACACATCTGTTCTTATTCCGATTATTATCTAACCTTACTATGTGATGCGCACAACATATAAGTATAGACTAAATCACTCAATTTGGAGCAAAACATCTCATGTTTGTTTTTTTTCAAAAATGGTTTGAAGATGCTACTCGCAAGTAGGCTAAAACGCGGATTTGCCACTTCAAGTGGGCTTAAAACTCACATTTTGATGAATTGTTCCAATTCAAGTAATAAAGCCTTCACCCACAAGCATTCATGCAGTTAAACACTTAAGCAAATAACCTCATGGAAAGCATGCTATCATGGCAGTCACTTACACACATGCAAGTATGCTAAAGCGTAAACACTCACAGTGTACTCCGAGCCAAAACAGAAGCTAGTTATAAATCATGCATGATCCTAGCTATGTTAAGATGCCTAATGCAACACATGCAAAAATGCAACTAAAATAGGCTCGGCTATCTAGAATGGCATATGAATGCAACACTTGATAGCATCTTTGAAACACGTATTCAAGAAAGTGTATTGAAATACAATGCAGTTTGAATGATGCGCCGAGCCCGGTGCATGCAAAACAAAATGAATGATGCACGCATGCAAACATAAGTATGCTAATTGAAACATACCCTAAAACTAACCATCAAAAGCTGGTAAATAAAAAGGAGAAAAACGTGGAGTTGGAAGACATTCACACACACACACGCACACTTATTACAACATTTGCCCTCTCGACGGAGGGTCCGAATGAATCAACTAACTAGCTACGCTAAGCTAATTACTTACAAACTGAATTGAAATTAGCTATGCTAAGCTAATTAGAATATTACAAAGATGAATTAAATTAGCGAAACACGTTAACCAATTAATTACAAAAATTGGCAAATTAACCAACTAAGTAAAGCAATTAAAATGGGCTCGAGGGCGAGGGCGAGGTGCATGCTCATTTCGCTTCGCCCGGGAAATGCAGTGCCTTGCCTTGCCATAAGTTGTCTCTGTTTGCACTTACAGTGACCTCAGAACATCGAACACACTTTCAGGTTGCATTTGCCTAAAAATAGGAGCATTCTAGACAAATTTTGCTACAAGTGGCTGGCAGGCCACTTAAATTGGTCGGCAGGCTACTTAAACTGACAGGCCGGCCACTTTAAGTGGTCGGCAGACACGTAAAATTGGCCGGCCGGCCACTTTCCTTTCCAGAATCTCAACTTTGCTGTAACAAAGATCAACAAAGGCAGAACAATGCATTTGCAAGGAAATGTGTGTGGAACTACTCTCCTTATCATTTCTCAAGCTCAAAGGAGCGTAGTACTCGACTCTCAAGCCACCAATCACGCATCTCAATGCATGATGGCCAAGGAGCCAAGTTCGCACAATATTAGTGAATACACAAACAACACATAAGAGCCTCTACCCTATCATGCATGCACAAGGGTGTCGGCGACCAAGAAATGCAATGCAAACAAGATGCTTATCTTTCAATGCTAGAATGGCATGCACAAGACTCTATCAGTTAAACAATGCATGCATGGCATGTTTAGAAGCTAAGGCATCAAAGCTAGTGAAGTGTATTACACATGAAGCATGCACTACAATGCTCGAATGGTCAAACCACATATGGGCAGACCTAAGATGCTCCAAAATGGTGGCCAATACACACCAAAATTTAAGCACAAAAAGCAAGGAACGCATGCTCATTTGTGTGCTCGCAAGCAAGGCACAAAGCTTAATTCTCAAACACATTGAAAGAGTAACATATATGAGAGCATGACAGAGGTACAAGCACTGAAATCATATGCCAAATAATGACATATCATGCAAACAACACAAGTATGGCATGCTAGAGTCCTTAAGCATTAAAGTTTGTGAAATACACAACACTAGGGCTATACAATACAATGCTCAATGGACTGAACCAACCCTAAAATGACCTCATGCATGCCAAGATAGTGGCCAAAATGCTCTGAAATGATAGCATGAAAGGCAAGCAAATGATGTTCATGCATTGACTCATCAACAAGGCATAAGGGCGCAACTCTTAAACACAATTAAGGAGTGGAAAATGTGAGAGTGTGGCAATGACATATGCTCTGAAATCACATACAAAATGATGCCAAAACATGCAAATATCTCATACAAGCCACCGTAGAAGGCCCAAAGCATAAGGCTAGTGAGGGGCACTACACATGAGGCATGTAATACGTGGTACAAATGACTAAACCAGCTTTGGATAGAGCTCAATTAAGCCAAAACAAAGACCAAAACATGCTGAAATGGAAGTCCAAAAGCCTAGACAAGCATGCATACGTATTGGCCCACAAATGAAGCATAAAGCTCAACCCTCAAACACAACAAGAGGGCGATAAATGCAAGAATATGACAGAGGTATATGGTCTGAAATAACATGCCAAATGATGCCATGCCATGCAAAAAGCTTAAATAAAGCATGCCAAGGTGTTCAAAACTCAAGACTAGCTAAGGCAATTGAGAATGGTAAGCCAAAACACTAAACATGCAAGGCTAATGAGTGAGATTACACTACAAGTACCAAAACCAAGCAAGAGGTGACCCCACCAACCAAAATCAGAGTTGTAACATGGCAAAGTAAGACCAAAAACATGCTGGAATGGTAGCCCAAAAACTTAGAGAAGTATGCATACAAACTAGCTCATGATCAAGGCATAAGGCATAACTCTCCAAAAGCATTGAAAGAGTGACACATGTGAGAGTATGATTACATTACATACACTGAAATCATGTGAGAAATGAGGCCAAAGCATGTAAACAACTCAAGTGAAGCATGCCAGAGACTTTGAAACTCAAAGCTAGTCAAGAGCTTTCACACTACAACTACACAAAGCAATCCTCACATGGCCAAGACCACTTGAAACAGAGCTTAAGCATGTCAAAACATGGATAAAATCATGCTAGAGTGTAGTCAAAATAGGCTAGAATGATGAGCCAAAGTGGCGAGCATGTAAGGCTAAATGGAAAGATTACACTACAAGTGTAAAAAGCATGCATAAGGTGACTCAACCAAGCCAAAACAGAGTTATGCCATGCTAAAATAAGACCAAAAATGAGCTGAGAACAAGCCAACACATGTTAGAAAAACATGCTCACTAATTAGGCCAACAAGGTATGGAACCAAGAAACAAGAAGGGGAGGCCACCCCCTCCTATTTGGGACTTCAAAACATGGTTTCTACCATTAAAATTCCTCTGAGTTTCAGTGGTAGAAAGGCCAAGCAAAGGGTGCCTCCAAGGCTTTAAAAGAAGGCACCAACCTCAAGCAAATAAGACACACAAGAGGGTGAAACACCCCCAACACCAAAGAGGCCTTAAACAACCATTCTTAACATTTAAAATCAGAGCTTTTTGTAGTTAACAAGCAGGCCTAAATCATCATGCAAAGATGGCTAAGCTCTTAACCAAGACAAAGCTTTTAAAGGGACAAATGCCTTACCCTTGGAGCACAGCAGTAAGGAGGCAACTTCTGCAACAAATCTGAACCAAATGCACTCCAAAGACCTCAAAACAAGCTCCAATGGACCTTAGCTCCAATGGACCTCAGCTCCAAAGTGAAGGTGCTTAACTAGGTGTTTATGTGCAAAAGTATGAAGAAAACTCACTTTTAGACTTAATATAGGACAAATATAGAGAGAAAGTGAGAATTCTAGAGAGAGGGATATTTTTACTGTGGAAAATCTCTGAACCTTGGAAATGGAGAGAGAGCTCCCCTGTTATAGAGCAATGCAAGCAAAAAGCTTGCTCAATCCCTCCATACACGTGTATGGAGGATGAGTTCAGTGAGCCACAACTGGCTGAAAATATCTAAAAATATCTAAAAAGGAGAAAAAGTAGTTGCCGGCCAGTTAATTGGCCTGCCGGCTACTTACCCTATCCGGCCAGCCACTTAAAGTGGCCTACAAGGGAGAAAAGTGGCCGGCAAGTGCCACAAGTGGCCGGCAAGGCCCTCTCCCCCCTAGGCAAGAGGTAACAAGGTATGGTAAAAAAACAAGCCAAAAAGAAGAGAGCTAAGAGGCCCCAAGATAAGGCACTCAGCCGAAAGCTCCTGAAACTAGCTTACCGGCCATTGCAAATGGCCTACAAGAGGGAAAAGTAGCCTGCAGCTACAAAAAGTGGCCAACAGGCCTCTCTCCCCCTTTAGGCAAAGGCACCAAGGTTTGGCCCAAAAACCAAGGTCAAAACACAAAGGGTTAAGAGGCTCAAAAACAAGGCACTCAGCCGAGACCTTCGGGCGCTAGAAACAAGCACAAACATGCGCAATCATCGCGTGCACAAATGATGACGTCTGAGTCTTAAGGCTGGTCAAAAATGGGGTGTCTACACAAAGTCACAACAACTTTTTATGAGCTAATCAAACACTCCTTCAAGCCAAGGCAAATGTACCTGAAACAAAAGGAAAAATAGAAAATATTAGTAAATAGCAATTAAGCACAATCATTGTTTCAACCTTCCATACTGAGTGACAATTTTTGAACATGAAAGATCCATTCATAGAAACTCATTTCATTGAAAAAGACTTATGTCATCTCATAGTAACCTATTTCATATTCATATAAATGAAATCAAAACCATAAAGAAACACAAACAATTATGCCCAACTTCTCTGCACTCCTCTTTCGGTTATCTATAACGAAATTGAAGGGAAAAAAATTCAATCAACACTACATAAACAAACCTGCTATAAGAAATGAGTAAATTTAACAATATTAGAAATGAGTAATTTTTTTTCAGTAACTTGCAAATAACAATATTAAATTTATATAAAAAAAATTCATAAACTAAAAACAGATTGAACAATTTAATTTCCAATAGAAGCCAAGAATCCTATTAAAGAATTAGGATACCTTTAATGGGTTAACCTGGTGCACTGAAATGCTAAGAACAATAGCTGCAATAAATAAATAAATAAATAAAACAATCATAAGAAATGAGTAAATTGAACAGTATTAGAAATGAGTAAATTTATTTTAGTAACTTACAAATAACAATATTAAATTTTAAAAAAATCGCAAACTAAAACCAGATTGTGTAATTTAATTTCCAATGGAAGCCAAGCATCCTATTAAAGAATTAGGATACCTTTAATGTGTTAACAATCAAATATATAAAGAACGAAATAGCTCAAACTAACGAAAGAAATGCGAAGAGCAGCAGCTGCAAAAAATAAACAAATAAATAAAACAATCATATAGGTCAAACTATTCAAATTTTAGTGCTTAATTACATAGGGGACTTGTAAATGTCATAAAAAAATGTTTTGTCCCCGTTTTATTGTCAAACTTACCAAATAACCAAGTAGTAGCCAAAAAGAGACTTATGTTTATGTCTGTAAAATAAATTGTGACCCTTTCAAATATTTGACCATATGCCTTTACTTCCTAGCAAACCTTATGCCAAATTGTGTGTCTCCATTTTCAGTCTGTAATGGCATTTTGTAACATTCCATATCATATTTGAAACAGGGGCTATTTCTAAAGCTAAAAGGGCTTCATAAACTGCCCTCTTGGCTCCACCTTTTAAATGTATTATTGTGTGTTCTTGTTATGTCTATAATGGCATTTTGTAACATTCCTTGTTTTTGAAATAGGGCTTCTTTTCCACAGCTGAAGATTCTGCATCAACTTCCCCTCTTCTCCACATGTGGGTCCTATATACATAGAAAATGACTCGTATGGATGAGGGACTGGGGATGGTGCCTTTTTGGTTGTAATTATTCTCACCCTAGTCCGTAAAGTACTCTTTCTTTTAGAGAGCTTGTGGATAAGTTTTTTTTATAAACTATGTATAAGCAAAATATGAAACCAACCCATTGCCACAACAAAAACACAAAATTTAGATTAAAAAAAAAAGGTTCCTAGTAGAAGCCATCGAAACCATCACATACTATCAAAGACACACACTCACACGCAGCATCACATAACATCACAGATACCTGGGCAAAGATACACACACACACAACATCTACTATTGTCAAATTTTAGTTCTAAAACTGAATCTAAATTCATCAGGTGGACTGCGACCTTTTACCTCATATATTTCGAACCTTCTTGTCGGCGACGGCGAAGTAGGGCGTCGGCGGGGTAGGACGACGATGCCCTCCTCTTTCTTTCCTCTCACTGAATCGAAGAAGGTATGAGTCTATTGCAAAACAAAGGCCTAAAATGGGGAAGGGGGATGAGGGAGCGGGAGATGAAGGGAGGAAGACAGACATAGAGGGTTCGGGTTTGGGTCTCCGGCGAGGGAGAGGAGAGATGGTCGGTGGTCATCACAAGAGGAGAGAGAGTAGCGTATGAAAGAGATAGGAGGAAGAGAGAGATGTATCTGTGAAAGAGAGACGTATTCAAGAAGAAGAACAGAGAGAGAGGGAGAGAGAGAGAGAGAGAGAGAGAGGGAAGGTGGGGAGACAGACGTGGGTAGGTGGGAAAGCGACAACGATGCTTAGGGAGATCTGTCTTTAGGGAGATCTATTGATCGGAACCATTGATATAAACTTGGGATTAATCTCAGCCATTAAATTAAAATGTATCTCTCATACATTTTGTACATTTTTAAAAACCCTCCTCCCTTATTATATAGATATTTGAATGTTATTATTATTTTTAAATTTTAAAATCGTCTAGTTTAAAAATTGATTTGAAAAGTATGAAACTTTAGTTTAACAGATTCTTTTAGGCAAAGTTATGTTGACTTGATTGATTTTATACAAATTAATCCTTTTGAGATATGATTTTTTCTTTTCAACATAGTTGATAGAGTTAAGTTTCTTAATAACTACCCTAACTAAAAAATTTTAGAGCAACCACTGTCAAAATCGCACACGACCATGATATTTTGGGTGTGACAATATTTCCTACAAAAAATTTTCATTGTCATAAACACCAATCTTAATTCCAATCAAGAAGTAGATGACAACACATAAAGCTTCCAACATGAACAACAACAACCACCAAAAAGGGAAAAAAAAAAAAACAAAACAAAATACATGTGTTCCACCAAATCTGAAATTGAATATGAAAAAACAAAAAAACAAAAAAAATATTTGAACGACATATTTAAATTCGTATTACAAAAATTTTCAATGTTATATTTTTTACCCTTAACTCATAAAAACCAATCTTAATTCCCATCAACAATCTGATCACAACACATAAATCTTCCAACACCAACAACAACAACCACAAAAAAGGGGGAATATATATATATATATATATATATATAAATATAAATGTGTTCCACCAAATCTGAAAAAAAAAAATACTAAAAAAAGATTTGAATTTCAGTCCATAAATAGGACTTATGAAGAATGGGAATATTAGAAAAAAGAGGACATGTAATGGGATAATGTTTCATCTTCACAAAATGTAGTCTCTACAATCAGGACATGTACAGAATGGTTTCAAAATAAGAAATGACAAAATTTCCCATAAATCGGCATATATCGGAGTGAAGAACGAAAGGTTTCAACCAAAAAAATGGAGCATACCACAGATGAGGGTAATTTCGGAGAGTAATTTTGAAAAGATGAACAAAACACATGTGTTCAACCAGATTTTAGGGAACATCTAAATCCTACTGGGGTTTTCTTAGATGCCAAACAAACAAATAACATCCACACTCCGAAATTTTTGTTTTTAATCAAAACCACAGCAGATCGGGTTGAAGGAGATCAAATCGACAGAAAAAGAAAACAAAATCTGTGCACCTGACGATCGGTGGTGGCGAGGAGGGGAGGGTTATAATGTCACCGCCGATGTGCAGTCCAGTGGGCTTGGGTTATGGACAGCGTCAGTTGCTGTTCTTCTTGGCTGACGGTACTCTTCAATTTTCGCCTCATTCTTCGACAACAGAAAGCCCTAGGTGAGGGAAAGTGTTTGGCTTGGCTTGGTGCTGGACGTTTGTGGCTAATTTAGCCCAAGTTTGTCTTGCCAAATGAGCTCTTATTATTTAGGGTAAATTACAAATACACCTCCTGAGGTTTGCTTTAAGTATAGATTACCCTCTGTGGTTTGAAAAATTACAAACACCCCTTGTTAAAAAATTTTATTTAATAGAATTAACTAAAAAAAATAAAATTCATAATTGTTTTCCTATACAATAATAAAATTACCTAAATTGTTAATTGAAATATATTTTAACAGCATTAAAAACTGTTAATTGATTTGATGATTTATTAATAAAAGGAGCGATTTTTTATGAAATTAGAAACCTCAGAGGGTGGAATATAATTTTCTGAACTACGGGGGACGATTTGTATTTTAATCAAGCCTTAGGGGTGTATTTGTAATTTACCCTACTATTTATTGGTCAATGGGGGACAAAAATCTAGAATTTCAATATGAGTGAAACATTAAAAATTAAAAGTTGTTTGGGATGAGCTATATAAGTGTACTTTTTGACTAAAAAAGTACAGGAAAAAAATATAGTTATTTGGGATAACTTTTTGACTTTTTACGAAAAAATGTGTAGTAAAATATTGTATAAAATACCAAAATTTCTTTCTTATCCCTCTGAGTACTGACATGATTTTCGTGCATGTCAATACGGTTGCACAGTTGAGAGTTTTCTTTATATTTAATTTCCATGCATGTTAGCAAGGGCTTTTTAGTCTTTTAGCGCTTTATGTATGCTGACTTTTTCCCTGCTTAATTGATTAGTGAATAGTGTTAACTTTTTTGTTTTTTAGTAATTTTTTGACTTTTTATCTTTTTTAGGAGATCCCAGATGAATCAGGATCCTATCCTTCATCTTTCTTCTTAACTCCCTACTTGCTGGGTCATTGGGCCCACTTTTGGGCCCAATTTCGATGATCTGAACCGTTCACATTTTAAAATTTGTTGAATATATCATACCTGTAAAAAAATCAAGTTAATCGAATATTAGAACTACGTGCTTGGATCATTGAACTATAAACCATTTAAAAAAAAATTAATAAACAGTTTTCCGAACACATGCTTTCGTTAATTGATTTGATGATTTATTAATAAAAGGAGCGATTTTTTATGAAATTAGAAACCTCAGAGGGTGGAATATAATTTTCTGAACTACGGGGGACGATTTGTATTTTAATCAAGCCTTAGGGGTGTATTTGTAATTTACCCTACTATTTATTGGTCAATGGGGGACAAAAATCTAGAATTTCAATATGAGTGAAACATTAAAAATTAAAAGTTGTTTGGGATGAGCTATATAAGTGTACTTTTTGACTAAAAAAGTACAGAAAAAAAATATAGTTATTTGAGATAACTTTTTGACTTTTTACGAAAAAATGTGTAGTAAAATATTGTATAAAATACCAAAATTTCTTTCTTATCCCTCTGAGTACTGACATGATTTTCGTGCATGTCAGTACGGTTGCACAGTTGAGAGTTTTCTTTATATTTAATTTCCACGCATATTAGCAAAGGCTTTTTAGTCTTTTTGCGCTCTATGTATGCTGACTTTTTCCCTGCTTAATTGATTAGTGAATAGTGTTAACTTTTTTGTTTTTTAGTAATTTTTTGACTTTTTATCTTTTTTAGGAGATCCCAGATGAATCAGGATCCTGTCCTTCATCTTTCTTCTTAACTCCCTACTTGCTGGGTCATTGGGCCCACTTTTGGGCCCAATTTCGATGATCTGAACCGTTCACATTTTAAAATTTGTTGAGTATATCATACCTGAAAAAAAATCAAGTTAATCGAATATTAGAACTACGTGTTTGGATCATCGAACTATAAACCATTTAAAAAAAAATTAATAAACAGTTTTCTGAACACATGCTTTCTGATATCCGATCAACTTGATATTTTACAAGTGTGATACTTAACAAATATTAAAATGTGAACAGTTCAAATTATCGAAATTGAGCCTAAAGTGATCCCAATGGCCTAACAAGTAGGAAGTTAAAGAGAGAGATGAAAGAGAGGTTCTTGATTCATCCCAAACAACACTAATTATCAAATCCTGGGCAATGTATCCCCACTCATGCGCTTTTCGGTGCATTTATTTTCACGTCTATAGCGACCCCGGTCTTCTCCCATTTGATTATTGTATCCGGACTTAGGTTCCGTAGATCCTGTCATTGTATAATTGTTGTTGTTGTCCCTTATTTGCTCATTTGGACTTATAGGATGTGTTGGGCAGGTTTGTTTCAGGTTGGTTGGGTTTAGAAACCAAGTGTTGCTGTCCAGGTTTTTGGTTCTTCGCTCGAGCGAGGAGTTGGTCGCTCGAGCGAGAGATGGCGTCCAGTGTTGACCTGTAGCTCTGCATTCTTGGCTCGAGCGAGCTTTTCTTCGCTCGAGCGAGTTAGTTTGTTCTTCGCTCGAGCAATAGTTCCTTCGCTCGAGCGTATGTCTGGTTACAGACCTGAGGGTTTGAGTTCTTCGCTCGATCGAGTTTTCTTTCGCTCGAGCGAGCTTTTGGGTTGTTGGCTCGAGCAAGGCTTCCTTGGCTCGAGCGTTGCTTTTCTGTATCTGGTCGCTCGAGCGACCATGTCTTCGCTCGAGCGAGCCTGTCCAGTTTATATACTCAGCAGCGGGTTTTGATCAGTCTTTTTCATTTTCTTTTGATTCCAAACCCTAGGTCCGACTTCTCTCTCTCCCTACTCACCTTCTTTCTTAGATTTGATCCACTTAGGGTGTGTTTCTACCCTAGATCCTTCATTAAAAAGATAGAGGGAGTCGAGGGCTTTCATTTAATCTGAACATTTGGCGATTTGGAGCACTTTGGTATTTGGGCACTCATCTTTGTCTTCACCATTTGTGTTGTTTTCTTCGAGGTAGGGATTTCCTACTCCATTTTATAGGTTTTGATCTAAGCATTGGTAATTTGATATGTTGGGGATACTTTGGTAAATTTTGGGAAAAACCCTAGCTGTATTATTGAATTAATTTGTATAAGTAATTCATGGAATTGGGAAAGGATGGTTAAATTCATGGAATTGGGGAATTCATTGATTAAATAGCGTAATTGGGAAATTGAAATCATTTGTCTATTGAATTGTTGACATAGTTATTTTCAGTTTAGAAATAACTGTTTTGGGCTATCGGTGGAGGATAGTCGTGATTGTTGTAGACATTGCATGTGGATTAG
Source organism: Camellia sinensis (assembly GCF_004153795.1). Lineage (NCBI taxonomy): Eukaryota > Viridiplantae > Streptophyta > Magnoliopsida > Ericales > Theaceae > Camellia > Camellia sinensis. Next base: position 1,260,514 of record NW_021024958.1, on the reverse strand, counting down.
GAATAACTGAAACTAATCACATTGGGTAAGTCATTAATTTTGACTGTGGCATTGATACAGAAAATGCGTGTATTGATTGAGCATTGCATTTGCATACATTGTTTTGTGTGTGGGAGGAGATAGGGGATGTACTCCACATGGCTTGTTATTCAATAAACAATGTATGTTCATCATTGGCAAAAGCACATATTCATGTTGGATTATACTTTCACCAAAAATTCGATCAATATGATTGCGATAATTGGCCTCTTGAGCTTCTTCGTGGAATCTCAAACGTTAAGAACCTATAAGAACCTCCATTTATCTTTAATCATGCTCACTAAAATGTGTATCAATCTGGAAGTTTGAAGTGTTTGATTTGAGCTTGAGTCTCATTTGTTTGTTGATATTGGAAGGATGTGAATATGATATATGTGATTCACTGTTATAAGTTTGGCCAGGTTCTGAACCATGTTGATTAAATTGGAAAGTAAAACGTATCTTTGGCAATAGTGTCATGAGACTGTAAAATGAAGTAATTGATTATTTTGGTTAACCATCTGTTGAATGCTATTGCTTTATTCATTGCTTATATGTGGTTTAGTATATTTCTACTGGGCTGTGGCTCACCCTTTATGGGAACACCATTTTCAGGTTCAGGTGATAAACTACCTCCGAAGACTTAGCTTGGGAGGGTTTGGCTTCTGGTTTGAAGAAGACTACCTTTAGTTAATTGTCTTTATTTATTAGTACATGTAAACATTCAAGCCTAGGGCTTTTCTTGTATTGAATTAGAACTCATATTTTTTGTATCCAAGTGTTGGCTTGGAAAGATGTAAGCCTGTAAGGCATTTTATTCAATGTTACATGTAATGCTTTGTTTAGTAATACTCTGATGAATGAATTAATAAATTGTCTTATTTAAATAATGCATGTCAATGATATATATATAATGGGTTAATTTTGAGGGCGTTACAACGTCTCTCAACTCTCTCTTTCTCTCTCTTCTGTTTGCTCTATCTCCTCTTTCCTCTCCCCTCTACCCTCTCTTTTCCTTACATCACGCCTCTGTCATTTCTTCTTTTTTTTTTTGTCATTTCTTTTAAACTATTATTTGTTTTAATAAACCATATAACTATAAATTTAATTTTTATAAAAATATTACCATTAAAAAGATATATAAATACCCTGGATTATAGTTTCAGGAAGAGGGTCAAGAGAAGATTGACTCGGGGGCCTAGAAAGCATTCCTTGGTTTACAGATTCTACATGTTCTATGGGTTCAGACATAGAATGTCTAGAGGATTCAGGCAAATCTACTTGATAGGTTAGATTAGAAAAGTGATGACTCATACTGGACAAACTTCAGCTAAGAGGTCTTTGAAACTTAATATAAACATTACATCCTTGTGTCTGGATAACATCATCAATAGTTTGTCGGATAATTGGTCTAACAGGCACAACATTTTTAATTTGCCACATTTCTGGAAATGTAATATTGTTCCATGGAATCATTTTAGGAACTGCGACCTGGCGATTAGTGTCAATAAGAACAGTTTGTCCTAACTCATTGTGTTTTTTGATATATGGGTTTAAAGTACTTAAAACCTTGAGATGAATCCCGAAAACAACAGATAACGGTGGAGACCCTGGTAAATACTGATAACCATTAGTCAAAATTCGTCGTTCAAGAACTTTAGACAGGTTAGGGTCTATGAGTGCTATACTCAAATTTAGATAAATATTGAAATATACTGGTCCATTAGACAAACTGGTTTCAATGGCTTCCATCAAAGAAGCTTTCCAATCAAGGCATCTACCATCTGAGAGTACAAGTAAGACTGGTACTTTGTCCTAACAGAGTTAAGGGTTTAAAAGCTATATGGACAAGTCCCATGTGGACATATTTATATTTTTTCAGAAAAGGTACTAGATCCTATATTTGTAGTAACAAAAATGACTTGGACCCCCAGTGGGGGTGACTCCCAGCACCCCTACTGTTTTTTGATTGGCTCAATTTTATTTATTTATTTATTTTTGTGTGTCTTGTTCTCATAGCCCCCTACGTGGAGGTGGGGGTGCTAGGGGTCACCCCCACTGAGGGTCCCCAGTATTGCTGTTGTAGTAATTGAATTATTTCATCTTCATTCTGTAAAGGAACTTCATGTTCAAAAGTTTTAATGATTTTTCTACTGGTAAAATCAAAAGTTCCAGTCTTATAACTAGTGTTTGGTTTTACTTTTGGGATTGTCCATTTATCAAGGGCTTCCCTTACATCCTGATAAGCTACTAGTTCTGCTGCCTCTGATGTAGAAGCTATTGTATTGGCTACTGTTGTGATGGTTACTTCTTCTACCATTGGTTGTTTGTGACCATATATGTATAATTTAAATATCAGGAATTTAGATTATGCTATTTTAATAACCATACTCAATATGAACTTCAACAGTTAAAAAATCAGTATTATTATCATCTAGAGAAAAATCAAACCCTTAGATCTTTTCTAGAATGGTATTATGAGTTTAGTATAGTAATGGACATAATTCCAGAACAACAGATTAATGTCTTAGAAAATATCCAAAGGGCATAGACAACAGTTAGTGGTCAAGCCATAGTATCTGTTCATCCACCACCACAGTCTTTAGAGTTAGCCCCTAGTGATGTCTTTCATTAACCGTTAGTCATCATAGCTTATGTGGAAACTCCCTCCAGAATGGCTCAGAAAGAATCTTTACAAATTAAAGATATTGTACCATTAATAAAACAGAATAATTATACTAATTTATGTTTTCAAACAGTTGGCAAACAATTAATCATAGTAGAGGAAACCATTGATACTTTTAAAAATCGTCAATTGGTTCCGTCTCCAGCCTCTACTCTTTAACCTGTAAAATAAAACCACCAGTAGAAGTAACTAACTTTAGGTTATGTTTTAACAAATAGGATAATGAATTCATGGAGACCCTATTGAGAAAAATGACTAATTTAACCTTGGGAAAATCAGCACCTAGCAGTAGCTCTATCAATATGTTGTCTACTCAAACTCCAGTATTAAATCAGGAGGAGGATGAAATTACCCCTTCACTAATTTATGAGATATAGAATAATTTTCAAGATATGAAATCTATTAACTGAACCATTTTCCCCAGGCAAATAGGGCGAACGGCCTTAACAGGACCTAGTTGGTATTGTTACCCTAGACCTACCCTACAGGATATTCTTTATGAAAAAGATTTCTTTCATGCTCAGAACTCTTACCACGTGAAAATCATCTATGAATGAAATTTAGATGGTTATTCTGAATACCGGATATTTGCATTAATACATCAAATCATTATGTATGCCACAATATGCAAACAAAATAATAATTCTGACCATCAAATAGTTAAATTCATTGTCAATGGATTTACAGGTATTCTAAAAGGATGGCGGGATAATGTTCTCACTTTCACTCAACATAATAAAATTTTAAATGCTATTAAAACTGAAATTGATCCGACCACTAATACTAATGTTCACCATGAAGATGCAGTTTGTACTTTAGTCCAAACTATAATATATCATTTTATTGGACTAAGCAACGTTAGTAATGATTGTAATCGTGAACTCCTCTAGAATCTTCACTGTCCTTTTTTAACCCATTTCCGTTAGTATAAAGATGTGTTTTTAATGAAAGTTATGCGGCGCCTTGATGTTAATAGTGAACATTGGAAAGCCAAATTTATTGATGGCCTTCTTACCCTTTTTGCTGAAAAGGTTCGGAAAAAACTTCGGGATCACCATGATCGTATGGCTATTCCTTATGATCAATACACCTATGGCCAACTTATAACCATAATTTTAGAAGAAGGTTTTTCTTTGTGTAATGGCCTTAAACTCCAATACTAGATGAAAAAGCAGAATCTTATAGGGAAAAAAGAACTTGGTGAATTTTGTGATCAATTTGCCTATGACACCAAAATCTAGTATCCCTTAAAAACCAGAAAATCTTATCATAAAAAGCCTTCCAAACAGTATCGTAAATACTATAAAAAATCTAAACATATTCCTTCCACCTCTCACTAGAGAAAATTTTACTCTCCAAACAGGAAATCTACCACTAAAAAACCAACATCTAAGAAAGATGTTAAATGTTATAAATGCGGGGCCACCAGTCATTATGCTAATCGATGTAGATTGAAATTAAAATAGAAAATTAATGAAATGTCTTTAGATCCTATTATAACTCAATAGTTATTACATACGTTATCAGAAGAAGAATCTGATACAAGTTCTGAGTCCGATGGACTTGTTGAGCTATATTCTCCATCTACCTCTAGTGATGAGCTAGAAATACCATAACCTAATTGTTCTTGTTCTACTAATCTGAATCAGACTTCTGAAATCAATTATTGGAAATCTCTTGTTGAACTGAATGGCTTGGACCTTGGGGGTCCTAGTATTCATGTGTTTAACTGATGATCAGAAATCAATGTTAGAATTTACTGGGCAAATTAAAGATCTAGAAATGAAATTCAAATTTTTAGACATTTGTTATCAATAACAGAAAGCTGCTATTGAACCTCCTTTGATTCCTATCCAATCTTATAGCATGAAGGATATATTAAATAGAATACAGTCTACACCTGTTATTGAAAAACCTGTTACCATTCAAGACTTTAAAATGGAAATTAATGTCTTAAAAACTGAAATTAGGCATCTTCAAATTGCCAACCAAGCTATACAAGCCATATTCATCAGCTTAAAACTGTAAAACAAAAAGGTAAAGATATTGTTCCCGAAACTTCTGAACAGAAAGATAATTAGTATTTGATGCTTGTAAATCAGGTTATATTTCAAAAATGGTATATTCGTATCACTCTTGTCATTCAACCTGATTTTATTATCAAAGATGCAGTTGCCCTTGTTGATAGTGGTGCTGACATGAATTGTATACATGAAGGATTAATTCCAACCAGATATTTTCAGAAAACTACTCAATCACTTACTAGTGCTAGTGGTAATTCTATGCATATTAAGTATAAATACCTGAAGCTCTTATCTGTAATCAGGGCATATGTTTATCTACATCCTTCGTCCTTATCAGAAATATGTCTCAAACTATTATTTTGGGAACACCATTTTTATGTCTTTTGATGTCTATTACTAAGATTGATTTTGTAGGCATTCACACACCTATCAAAACCCTATAGAAAAGAGCTAGATCAAATTCGTGATCTAGTTACTTCTAAAGAAAAACAAATTAATTTTCTTCAAATCGAAATTCATTTTCTTACGATTGAACAACGGTTACAACAACCTTCTTTACAAAATAAGATCAAGTTTATTGAAAAAGAATTTCAAACAGACATTTGTAATGATCTTCCGAATGCTTTTTGGAAAAGAAAACATCATATTGTCTCTCTTCCCTATGAACCCAATTTTGATGAAAAATTCATCCCCACCAAAGCTCGACTTAGTCAAATGAAAAAAGACTAACTTGAACTTTACAAAATAGAAAATAATTCTCTCCTCCAGAAAAAATTAATCAAAATCTGTCACTCCCCTTGGAGCTGTGCAACATTTTATGTTAATAAAAATGCAGAAATAGAAAGAGGTGTGCCAAGATTGATAATTAATTACAAACCTCTTAATGATGTTTAAAATGGATTAGATATCCACTTCTGAATAAAAAAGATCTTTTAGATCGTTTACAAGATGCAGTTATATTCTCTAAAGTTGATCTTAAATCAGGATATTGCCAGGTATAAATTGCTGAATAGGACCACTATAAAACTGCTTTTACAGTACCTTTTGGGCATTTTGAATGGAATGTTATGCCATTTGGTCTAAAAATGCTCCTTCAGAATTTTAGCATATCATGAATGACATTTTTACTCCTTATATATAATTTGCTATCTGTTATATCGATCATGTTCTTATTTTTTCATCTTCTATTGATCAACATATTAAAGATCCTAATATATTTAAGCATGTTATTATCAAAAATGGTTTAGTTATTTCCGCACCAAAAATGAAACTTTTCCAGACAACAGTATGATTTTTGGGTGATAACATTCATAATGGAAGTATTATACCCATTAATTGCAGTATCGAGTTTTCATCTAAATTTCCTGATGAAATCAAAGATAAAACTCAATTACAGCAATTTCTTGGTAGTTTAAATTATATTCGAGATTGTTATCATCAGTTATCCCAGGATGCTGCTATTCTTTACACCATATTACAGAAAAATCCTCCTCGTTGGTCTGTAGAACATACCCAAGCAGTACAGAAAATTAAGGCTAAAGTTAAGCAACTTCCTTGCCTTCGTCTTCCTAATCTATCATGGAAAAAAATTATTGAAACAGATGCTTCTAACCAGGGTTATGGTGGTATTTTGAAACAAGTTAACCCTACCACTTCAATAGAAGAACTTTTACGTTTTTACTCTGGTAGTTAGAAATGACCTGCTTTAAACTATCTGACCATTAAACAGGAATGTTTAGCCAATGTGTTTTAAAATTCCAGGATGATCTTCTCAATTAGTATTTCCTTATTAGAGTTGATTGCTCTGTAACTAAACAGATTTTCAAAAAAGATGTTTTAAATCTAGCATTTAACAGATATTTGCTACATGGCAAAGCATTTTATCAGTCTTTGACTTTGAGATTGAATATATTAAGGCGAACATAATTCTTTACCAGACTTTCTAACTCGTGAATACTTGCAGAGCCCAGGAAACTCATGACCAGTAGAGGCCGGGGCCGCAGAGGCCGTGGTCGAGGATCCAATCCCTACCAAATAGAGTTTCCAACGCTCCACGCCTCTAACAATTAAGGTGAATCCAGTCAAACGGGATATTCTCCTTAAGTCCAAAGAACAATATACCGCTAACAGTATTACTGAGGAAACAATTCTCTATATTGAACCAGTAGATAAACAATGGATGTCCGATCCATGGGAAATTAAGTGCCGGTATCTTACCATGCAACAATTTCCTCCTCATTTTGACTAGTATTGTTATGTCTATGAACAGATACTTATTGAAACTGCAGTTGCTAAGATCAAGCATACTTTGCATGATCCTTCCAAAAGTTAATATGTACAAAAAAAATTATTTAAAATTACTTGAAGTAAAAGAAAAAATTACAAATTAGTGGTAAAAAAAATTAAACATAATAATAATCCAATCATACAAATATTAATTAAAACTATACAAATAAAAAATAATAATATTCAAACCATACAATATTAACTGAAATCATACAAATAAAAATATAATGTTCAACCATACAAATAGTAAGTCAAACCATACAATAAAAATAAATACAAATATTAACTAAAGCCATACAAATAAAAAAGGTCATTAAAAAAATAGTCATATATATATATATATATATTAGCATTAAAAATAGTTTCAAAAAAGTATGATAAGAGAAATTCAATTCACCGTATTTGGTTGAATTTTGTCTTCTATATTTTTTAAAAAAAGAAAAAAATTAGTTTGGTAAAACAAAACATCAATTTCATATGTTTCTAACTTTTTTGGGGTGCTGTGTGGAGTCCAAGTTAAATCTATATAGGGTGCAAGTCTAAGGTGCAAGTCAAATTTATGTGGGGTGCAAGTCTAAGGTGCAAGCCAAATTTATGTGGGGGTGCAAGTTCAACCTATGCATGGGTGCAAGTCCAACATATGCGGTTTAATTTCTTTTTGAAAAAAATAAAATAAAATAAGTGAAAACAAAATCCAAATTGTGCCTAATAAATTAAAATAATTTATATAGACTAATTAGCCTAATAAAAAGTTACAATTTAGCTCTTTTAAACACAAATTTGATAGATGATGGATTAGATCAAATTTTAATATATTAAATAATTATTAAATTATTACTTAATAAATAGACTAATTAGCCTAATAAAAAGTTACAATTTAGCTCTTTTAAACACAAATTTGATAGATGATGGATTAGATCAAATTTTAATATATTAAATAATTATTAAATTATTACTTAATAAATAGACTAATTAGCCTAATAAAAAGTTACAATTTAGCTCTTTTAAACACAAATTTGATAGATGATGGATTAGATCAAATTTTAATATATTAAATAATTATTAAATTATTACTTAATAAATAGACTAATTAGCCTAATAAAAAGTTACAATTTAGCTCTTTTAAACACAAATTTGATAGATGATGGATTAGATCAAATTTTAATATATTAAATAATTATTAAATTATTACTTAATAAATAGACTAATTAGCCTAATAAAAAGTTACAATTTAGCTCTTTTAAACACAAATTTGATAGATGATGGATTAGATCAAATTTTAATATATTAAATAATTATTAAATTATTACTTAATAAATAGACTAATTAGCCTAATAAAAAGTTACAATTTAGCTCTTTTAAACACAAATTTGATAGATGATGGATTAGATCAAATTTTAATATATTAAATAATTATTAAATTATTACTTAATATATAGACTAATTAGCCTAATAAAAAGTTACAAAAAACTAGCCTCAGTTTAAATATGTTATTCACTTCTCATTATTTGAATATTACTCAAAATTTTAAGCTCACAAAGCTTCACAAGTAATCCAATCTATATATTATATAAGCAAGAAGGGGATTTTAGTGAGAAAACCTTCAAGGCCTTCACATGCCCAACCTCAATTTCTCATTTTTCTAATTTAAAAAAATAATAAACTATTCACATGTCTCACACAATTTTTGAATTAAAAAATAAATAGATAAATAAATCTTCAAACACATCTCCTAAGATTATTACCTAAAATATAATTATTTCTTAAAATCAAATATAGAAACACAGTCTGTTGACCTTTCAATTTATTTATCCATCTTTTAAAATATTTACCTAAAATCCTTCATTCCCTCGAATAAATTTAAAATAAAAAAATCAATTCAAATTGTTTGATTGGTTTTGTTTCCTTATAATTCAAATGGAAAACTGATTTGGTTGTTTCCTTATAACTAAATTGTTTTCCTATAAATAAATTAAATAAATTGATTTGACTGTTTCTCATACTAAATTTGTAAATTTTTAATCTAAAAAAAAAAATCATAATTTACAATTTAGAAAATGAAAGATCAAGAAAATCATTCTAGTGTACTATTTCTCTAACCAATTCTTTCTCCTACCCCACAATCCTAGCTGTCATATATTACACTTGTGCAAGTCATTCACATTCTCCTCATCCTATAAATATTACATTTATACAATGATGCAACTTATTATTTTTTCTCTATCTTTATGAGACAATTGCAAGTTAGTTAATATTTCTTCTGCATTTAAACATACTCTTTCATCATTTAAGTGCACATATTTTTTTTTTTTACTTTTGACCATTTTTTGTTTTTGTATTTCATATTTTATGTATCATTTGTCCTGCACTCTCTACTGACCATTATTTATTTTTTTGCTTATAACCTTTTTTTTTGTTGGAAAATATAATTTCACAAGAATTTTTATGCAAAATTTTACCTTAAAATGATGTGACAGCATCATTTGTATAATGAAAAACATGTCAATGGACTCTTTATTATAAAGTGATAGATCAAAATCAAATCAAATCATTATTAATAATATTTTTGTATTGATTTTATGTTTGTATATCACTACTCTTATTTTTTATTTTTTATTTTAATATTTTGGGACATCATGAAATGTGTTAATTGACAATTGGTATAGAGCATTACTTCAAAAGTACCAAATAATTTTTTATTTAATATTTTTATGACTCACTTTAATACTTTTATGTACAGTTAATTTTGTTTAAAAATATCAATTCAAAAAATATTTACATAAACAAATATCTGCTTAATTTTGTTTGAATTGAAGTGATATTTTGTTTCAATTGATTTTTGTTTAATTTTGTTTAAAATATTATAAAAATATCTATCGTTGTCTAGATTAAAGCGAAATTACGGCCATAATTACAACACTATATAAAAAAAAACATTTAATCTATTTTTTCAAAACTATTAAATATGCATAAATATGTACATTTTAGTATGAAAAGAAAAATTACTAATTATGTATGTTTACCAATTTAAAAAATATTTACATAAATAAATTGGTCAAATGGTTTTTCAATTTGTATTGATTTACATAAATCTAACATGGCTTGCGTACCTTGATCATCTCATGAAATTTAAAAAATTAAAAAAATACCCTTACATTTTAACATAAATTTATCATACTCTATCAATTGACAAACCAAATTTTACTAATACAATAATATTTTTCCTAATGTACTTACTAAAATAAATATAAAAATTTAAATATTTCATTGTAATTTTTTTTTTTCACATTGCCTTAAAAATAAAGAGAGATAGAAGATGCGTAGGAGAGCGGAAAAGTGACAAAAGATAAGATTGTTACATCACTTAACAAATTGTGGTAGGATAAATTATAATTACGAATTTCGTTGATAATATAATTATACTTGACTGAAAGTATAATTTTATATAATTTAAAAAAAATCATTTGTTTTAATTTTACTAATTGAATTATTATATATCTATTTGTTATATGATACTGAGGACAAAACATTTATAGCAAAAAAAATAAAGTAAAATTGTGTAACTCATGTCATGTTTGGCATGTTATCTTTTTGATTAAAAAGTTAAGAAACTAAAAAGTGCTAAAATATGTTTGGCATGTATTAAAAAAAAAAGTTTAAATTTTTTTGTACCAGTTTAAAAAGACCAAATAATTCTTGTGAGTAAGTACATAGATGTTCACACCTTTGGAAGGCTAAAACGCAAAATTTAAGTAACAAACAATTTCCCATACAATTTAAAAACTCATTCCTAAATACATTAATTTTTTTTTTCTGTTTAAAAATCCAAAAAGCCAAACACTCTTTTCGTTAAAAAAAAAAATTAGTTAATGTTATTTATTTTTGTGTTTTTTAAAATTATTTTTAATTGGTTTAAAAATAAATTTATTAATTATTATTTAATTCGGTACATAGCAAGAGTGATACACAGTAATAGTTTAAAAGAAATGGAGAAAAGAAAAAAAGAAAAGAAATGAGAGAGGCCAGAGACGTTTGATGTGAAGAAGAGAAAGGAGAGAGAAAACAGAAGAGAGAGAAAGAGAGAGTTGAGACGTGAGGGTAAATGCATGGAAAGGCGCGTGAGTGGGGATAAATTCGCCGTGATTTGATAATTAATTTTCAACGTCCCACTCACATTGAAATTCTAGACTTTGTCCCACTCACCAATAAATAAGGACCACTGCTACAACTAGGAAGTAATTGTCCCTTGAATAGGAGAAATTTTTGGTGCCGACAACGTAGTTGTCATGTGGTATCTTTTTCTTTTTTTTATTGATTAAGTGAGTAAAGGTTATATTTATGTATTGGGTGATGAGAAAACAAAACTATTTTCAAAAGGGTCTGGCTTTGGTTCAGTTCACCATCGGACTAGACCATGTTGTTGGGCCTGTGGAGGCCCATAACGAGTCCTGTTTTGAAAATTTGAACCGTTCAATGTGTAGAACTTTTCGAGTATTATATTCCTGTAAAAAATCACATTGATCGAATATCGATAACTATGTGATCAAATCAGTTTTGTATAAAAAAATGGACCGTGAATAAATTAACGGTTGACAAAAAACTGATTTGATCATATAGCTATTAATATCTGATCAACGTGATTTTTTGCAGGCATATAGTACTCAAAGAGTTCTATACATTGAACAGTTCATATTTTCAAAACGGGACCCGTGGTGGGCCCCTACGGGCCCAACAACACGGTTCAGTCCGATGGTGGACTGGACCAAAGCCAAACCCTTTTCAAAATACACAACCAAACAAATTAAAAAAATTTCTAAACTTTTTTCCAAAGATTTTTTTTTTTGAAAATTTATCTTCCAAAATCAAACCAAACCTACCGAATATAATTTTAAAAAATTGAAAAACAAAAAAATGACTTTTGACATTGTCAAAGTTAGGGGTGCTTGCGATTCGATTGTGGCATGAGAATCTTCAATTCGTCATCCATCCAAAACTAAACAAATTAAAAATAATAATCTGCAATCGTCCGCCAAATTGGCGGATGAGAATTGAGTGGATTGACAGATGGATGCAAATCAGCTTAGTGATTTATACTTTATAGATTCTTAACATAATAAAACCTATCGACACAATTTATTTATTTATGGATAATAATCTAATCTGTCTTATTAATAATTACTACAAATATGAATAATAATCCAACAAACCTGTATCTAAATAATGACTGCGAAAACCCAAAAGACATTTTCGAGCAATTGTTTGATAGAAGCTGTCTAACTTTCAAAAAGTAGAGAGTATATACATACATACATACCCAGGTGTGTATATATATATATCTATATTTGTGTATAGACTAAAATAGAAAAATAAATAAATAAAAAGTAAAAGAATGGTAGGTGAGTATTTCAAAAATAAAATTTGGTGGAGGTGCTTGCAGTCCGGTTGCGGCCTAGAAACCTCCAATCTACCATCCGTCCAAAACTGGGTGGATTAGAGAAAATTAATTCATATTCGTCTGCTTGTCATCGTGCATCTATCCAAAATACAACAGATTAGCTTGATTCGATTAGTCTAGACAGATCGATATATTCACTGAGCACCACTAGCCAAAGTAGGCTTTTGACGCAAGTTACAGGGACTTCCTAACCTACTGTGTACGACAACTAATGTTTGACACACTTTTGCGTTCCATAAATTTTTTTGTTACACCCCAAAAAAAGTTAGGGGGAGTTATGGGCCAATCCTACTTAGGAAATTTATTACTTGTTATGTCCAGCCTAATTTAATGAATTCATTTTTGTAATTTTACCCCTAGCCTCAACCATCGTCCTTCTCTGTCATCGTCAACATCATGGGCCTCAACTACTATTCTCCTATTCTTCCCTCGTTGTCGCTCGCCTCACACTACCATCATCTTCCTTCGTTGCCATTATCGCTACTCCTCTATCATCCATCTACTATCTTCAACATCGTCGTTGCTACCATCATTCTCCTCCGTTACCGATCTATTATCTTTGATATTGATCTTTACTAGCGACTTTAGATCTGGCCAATTTCAACGCTGATCTATAATCTTCAACCTTAGAACTAGATATATTGTGTACAAAAACTGAAAAAATTGGCCTGAATAAATTCATCAGTGATAAATTTATCAATAAATTTGTTGAATTCTCTGCTATTAATTCATCAGTGTTTTGGTTGTACAGTGTTAGTGATTGTTGAATGATGGTTTGAATCACAAATTAATTTGATTATTGATCATAGATTGATAAAAATGATTAATTGACCATCTTGTATATTTATCTTTTTACATTGACAAAAATGATAAATTTATCACTATATTAATATTAAAATTCTATCACAGCAACAACCGTATATCGAACAAAATCAGCGATAAATTTATCACTATATTAATATCAAAATTTTAGCATAGCAATAGTCCACAGCATATTGAACAAATTAGCTTTCAGTGATAAATTTATCATCGAAACTATAACTAAAAATATATAATGTTGTAAATATAAACACAACAATCTCCAACAAACACACAACAATCTCCACATTGTGATTAACAAATAATTAAACAAAAAATCACACAAACAATCTTCACATTCATTTAGAACAATATATAAAGTCAATGTTGAATATAGTAGATCGATGATGGAAGAGAATGATAGTGACAGTAGCGGAGGACGGTGGTGGTTGAGGTGAGCAGCATTGAAGGTGATAGAGAATGGCGGTGGTTGAAGTGAGTGGCGTTGAAGGCAACGGAAGAGGACGTGTGTCGACTGGAGAAATCATTAGAGAGAGAGAGAGAGAGAGAGAGAGAGAACAATGAATAGGGGAAAAATAGAGAAAGGGTAAAATGGAAAGAAAAAAAGAGCCCTAGGACTTATTGGCGCATAAAATCAAACTTCAGGACTAAAACATGAATAGATCTTCAAAGCAGGACCGACCTGTAAAAAAGCCAAAAAGTTAAGACCAAATATATTGATGTTTTGTTTTACCAAACTAGTTTTTTTATTTTTAGAAAAATAGAAGACACAATTCAATCAAATACGGTGAATTAAATTTCTCTTATCATACTTTTTTGAAACTATTATTAATTCTAATATATATATGTGTTTTAGTGATCTTTTTTTATTTATATGATTTGAGTTAATATTTGTATTAAATTTTATTGTTTGATTTGAGTTAATAAAAATAAAAAATAGCATTTATATGATTTAATTATTATTTTTATTGTATGGTTTGACTTATTATTTGTATGGTTGAATATTATTATTTTTATGGTATGATTTCAGTTAAAATTATACAGTTGGAATATTATTACTTTTTATTTTTACAGTTTTAATTAATATTTGTATGATTGGATTATTATTATCTTTATTTTTGTTATCACTAATTGGTAATTTTTTATTTTAGTTAAGTAATTTTAAATTTTTTTTTTGGTTGTAAATATTAACTTCAATCATACATTTCATTTTAATTGTGTATTTTTTTTATAACAATGTAATTTTTTATATCTATTTTAAATGATTATTTTTAAAATTTAAAAATTATATATTTAATATTAGTCTTATTTTAAAGATATCGTCAATATCTTTTTAATGGTAATATCTTTTTAATGGTAATATATAGTTTATTAAAATCTATCTATACATTATATAAGGAAAAATGAGTTTCTAGTGAGAAGGCTTGTAAGAGCTCCAAAGTCTTATTCCACAATTGTTAATTTTTGTGATTTTAAAAATATTTAAAAATAATTCTATTGGCTAACAAGATAATTATAGATTAAATAAGAAGAAAAAAAACACAAAAAACCACCTAAAATTTTGAATTACATGTTCCTAAAATCTCTCCCCTAATATTTCTTTATTTCCTAAATCTCATCGCATAACAAAGTAATTATACATTAAGAAAACAATGTACATTAAAAAAAAAAAGAACACAAATCTCATCTCATAATAAAGTAATTATATATTTGAAAAAAAAGTTATAGATTAAAAAGAACGTAAAAGAAGGCTTGTAAGAGCTCCAAAGTCTTATTCCACAATTGTTAATTTTTGTGATTTTAAAAATATTTAAAAATAATTCTATTGGCTAACAAGATAATTATAGATTAAATAAGAAGAAAAAAAACACAAAAAACCACCTAAAATTTTGAATTACATGTTCCTAAAATCTCTCCCCTAATATTTCTTTATTTCCTAAATCTCATCGCATAACAAAGTAATTATACATTTAAGAAAACAATGTACATTAAAAAAAAAAGAACACAAATCTCATCTCATAATAAAGTAATTATATATTTGAAAAAAAAAGTTATAGATTAAAAAGAACGTAAAACCATAATTGCTAATTTTTGTAATTTTAAAAATATTTTAAAATAGTACTATTAGCTAACAAAGTAACTATAGAATTGAAAAAAAAAAACCTAAAATTGCTAATTTTTGTAATTTTAATTTTTTTGAAAAATAATATTATTGGCTAACAAAGTAACTATAATTTTTCTTAAAAAAAAAAAATTGACTTGCAAGTTTCTAAAATCTCTTCCCTAATATTTATATATTCCCTAAATCTCATAATCTATCTATCTAAAAAATATATATAGATTAAAAAGAACATAAAACCATAATTGTTAATTTTTGTAAATTTAAAAATATTTAAAAATAGTACTACTGGTTAAAAAAATTAAAAAAAAAACATAACAACCTAAAATTGCTAATTTTTAAAATATTTAAAAATAATTCTAATGGTTGACAAAGTAACTATAGATTTAAAAAAAAAAATTGAATTGTAAGTTCCTAAAATCTCTTCCCTAATAATTATCTATTTCCTAAATCTTATAATCTATGTATCTATACTATATATTATACCAAAGTATTTCAAAACCTTAAATCTAATTTTTTTGAATTTTGAATTTTTTTAAAAAATTAAAACATCTATTGGCTATTTCGAGGACATAAATGTTAATCTTCAAAATTATTTAATGAAATTATATTGCCAGTCAATACCCAAAAAAACACACACACACACACACAGACAATTCCCAACCCCCCTCTTCCTTTCAAAATAAACCTTTATTTAAAAAAAATATAAATTTCATACAATCTTCTCTCTGTTAAAATAAATATAATGAAAATGAAACTCTCTCATCTCCTATAAAATATATACTAGTAATATATTTCACAACTGGTCTAATATGTATAAACCTAAAATTAAACCTAACATAAAAAAAAAAATTAAACCTTATATCTAGATTCTCTCTATATTCCATAATTAAACACAATTTCATTCCCAAATAAATTTAAGCACATATAGCGATCACGGTTTTCCCTCCATTGATAATTGTATTCAGGACTCGGTTCAGTGGATAATTGTTGTTGTCTGCATCGCATTTCTGTCCTTTAATTCTTTGTATTTGAGTTTTGAGATATGTTGGGCAGATTTGAAACATGTTGGTTGTATTTAGAAACAAATAGCTACTACCCAGATTTTGGTCTCCCCGCTCGAGCGGGACTTTTCACGCTCGAGCGGGCTTTTTTGCATTTGCTCATACGCTCGAGTGGCCAGTCTGACGCTCAAGCGGGATTGTTCAGCCTTCAGTATTTTTTTTGCAGGTCTGCAGAAGCTGGAAGTGTGCTTCCGACGCTCGAGCGTCCATTTTCACGCTCGAGCGGGAGTCTGTGTCTGGCGCTCGAGCGGGGCTTCCCATGCTCGAGCGGACTGCGCATATTTCAGTCCGAGAAAACGCCATTTTGAACCATTTTTTCTTCTCTCATTCTCTCTAAGATTTTCCATAAGGCTTGTTCTTGAGTTTCTCTCTCTACACTTTAACTTATCTCTTAAGTTTCATCTAGATCCGTTGAGATTTCCACCCTAGTGCCTTTGAGAAAATGATAGGGCTTGGTGTGGGCTTCACTTTGATTCGAAAATTTGTGGGTTTGGAGCATCTTGGTTTCACTCTTCTTCTCCTTTGAGTTCCGAAATTTGAGGTAGGGATAATCTACTCATTCTTATGAGTTTTAACATAAATTTTAGTCATTTTGTATAAATGGTGCAATATGAAAATTTTGGAAGGTTAGGGTTTGAGTTTGAAATTTATAAAAGAGGGGTTTTCCATTCTTGAGTTTAATATATGTATATAAGACTTGAAATTGGGGTTGTGTGTAGTATATGAGTGAAATTTGGCCTTGGGGGCATTATTTGAGAAAGAGGGGGCTTATGCCCTAATTGGAATCTAATAATTAATTTGTATAATTAATTTGGGAAAATATGGAAATATGAAATTGAGTTGAAAACTATGAAATTGGGAAATTATGAGATGGAATGGTGTAGTTGGATTGATTAATCACTCACATTTGAAATTGCTGAGAATTTATCTGTTTGATAATTTATTATCTGTTTAGAAATAATTGTTTTGGACTATCGGTGGAGGATAGTCTTGATTGTTGTAGACATTGTAGGTTGATTAGAGAAACTAAAACTAATCACCTGGAATATGTTGAATATGACGGTTGGAATAACACATTGAATATGTGTAATAAATGATCATTGTATATGATAAAGTGTTTAAATACATTGCATATGTATCTTGTTTGGGAGGAGATAGGGGATGAACTCCATAGTTTGGGAGGAGATAAGGGATGTGCTCTCAAACCTGTTTGGGAGGAGATAGGGGATGAACTTTATGGATAACTGGAGTGTCTAGGATGAAAGTCCCGAAATCTTGATTACGTTTGCATAACGTAGATGAATATGAGTTGTAGTCTCATTTTGAATTGAAGTATGGAAGTGTTAATGATATGAGTTATAGTCTCATTTTAAATTGATTATGATTGAAATGTTGATAGTATGAGTTGTTGTATCATTTTAAATTGATCATGATTGAAATGTTGATAGTATGAGTTGTAATCTCATTTGAAACTGTTCGAATAAACAATGAACCATATCTATGAATTGATTTGGATAATGAAACGGAAAAGGATTGAAATATGATTGTGAATATGGGTTGGTAATGGAAGAGATGTACGTTGGCTAATAATATGAGTTAAACATATATCAAATGCTAATGTCTTAGTTATTTCTCATGTTTGGTTTAGCGTATCTCTACTGGGTTTTGGCTCACCCTATATAGGACATCATTTTCAAGTACAGGTGATATGTCGCCTCCAAGGTTGTAGCTTGGGAGGTTTAGAAGCTGAAGGCTTATTTTTGTAGTTTTCTTTTGTATTACATGTAATTCAAGTCAATGGCTTAATATGTTAAGAGTTTTCTTCTTTTGTTGAAACCAAATGTTGACTTGGAAAGTTGTAAGCCTGTAGAGCATTTACTTTTGTTGTCAACATGTAATATTTTTTTGTAATGAATACTCTGATAAATGAGTACATGTTTATTTCTCCTATGTCTATAGATGTCATGAATGATTGGTTTATATGTATTTTTTTTAGGGCGTTACAGCACAGCTATATTATATATAATTTTTTTTTTAAATCTCATAATTTATTATTTTTTATAATGAATCCATGATTTATAATTTAGAAAAGGAAAGATGAAAAAAATTATTCTTATTCACTCTTTATCTAACCAATTCTTTCTCTTACCCTAAAACCCTAGCCATCATATATTATATTTTTTCTAAGTTATTCATGTCTTCCTCGCCCTATAAATATTACATTCATGGAACGATAAAACTCATTATTTTTTACCTTTCTTTATGAGACAATTTGGAAGTTAGTTTATATGTCTATTGTATTATTTAAACAAACTCTTTTATCTTTTAGGTATACCATTTTTTCTTCTTTTTTATCTATGACCATTTTTTATTTTTGTATTTCATATTTTTGTGTCATTTCTCTCTCCTCTCTACCAACCATTATCTATTTTTTTGTTGATTAATATTGTTTTACCAAAATTTTTATACTAAAATGGCATGATAGGGTCATTTGTATAATTAAAAACATATCACTCATTCTAAATTGATAGATCAAAATCTAAACAAAAATCATTATTAGTAAGTTTTTTACATTGATTTTATGTTTGTATATCATTACTTTTTTAAAAAAAAAATTATTTTTAATATTTTTTGATATTATGATATGTGTTGATTGATAGTTGGTGCAGAGCATTATTTCAAAGGCATTTAATAGTTTTTCAAAGCTATAAAAAGAAAATATTATTTTTAATTTATTTTTTCAAAACTAGGTGTTAGTCAATTATTTAATTATTAATCTTTAATATGTGTAGTTCCTTTCTTCCTTTATGGTACTTCTCTCTCTACTCTATTATGAGTTCATATATTTTTAGAAAAAAATCATATATAATTTAAAATTTTGAATCTTTTTATATAGGAAGTTAAAAAATAAATTTTGGAATTTAAAATATAGCTAAACAAAACAATATCCTTTTAAAAATATAGCTATATTTATAATTAATTTTAATTTATCTATTTCCTATCCTTATTTATATTATTATATAAATAAAAATGTTGTATGATAATTGAAGTTGAAAGTCCTAATCTATTTTTTTTTTCAAAACTTAAAATTGTTAAAATGCATATGTTGCAAAATCATTAATTTCTTCCTATTATAAATTTTATTTTAAATCTTATAAGATTTGTTCAATGACTAATATTTAATTTTTGTAAAAAAATTCCAATATATTCCTTCCAAAAGTTAATATAGCAAGTCTACAAAATCATATTTTAAAACTCAAAATTATTAATATTTTTATTTATTTTTATTTTTGTTTTAAATAAGCATGTTAAAGTATAAATACATATCCAAATAAAATTATACTTATTAATAAATATGGCATTAGTTTTAATTGTAATCACATCTTTTTAAAGTCTTTATTTATTTTTAATTTTTTTTGATATTTTAAATTACATGTTACGATAATTATTTCTTACTCATTAAGTTTTTAAATTTTCTTTTATTATTTCTGTGATGACCCAGAATAAAAAAAAATAATAATAAATAAATAAAGAAAAGGAATCTGTATGTTCAATTTGGTGGGAGTGGGGTGTTGTAACAAGCCCCGCGGGGGACCTCGCTACAGCTCGGACTCGGCTTTTCGTAGTCACGGTTCTAAGTCTGAACCAAAGAGTCCAAATCCGGCAAATCGTTTTAGGAAGACTGATTTTTGAAAGAAGTGCCAAACGTGGACTGCTTTGCCAGATACAGAGTCGCCACCTAAATATTTTATTTTGGGAAATTTAGGAAACCCTGACTCGGTGCCAAAAGGCCACGTGTCCGTCATCACCAAAGTTGCCTCGGCTCGGGAACTTGGGTACGATTCCACGTCCTAATGCATGGACAACTGTAATTCACTCCACGTAAGCACATAAACACATA
>NW_021024958.1:1227982-1240092 GCF_004153795.1 Camellia sinensis | reverse complement strand
AATTATTAATCTTTAAATATGTGTAGTTCTTTTCTTCCTTTAACGGTACTTCTCTCTCTACTCTATTATGAGCTCATATATTTTAGAAAAAAATCATATATAATTTAAAATTTGAATCTTTTTATATATAGGAAGTTAAGAAATAAATTTTGAATTTAAAATATACTAAACAAAAAATATCTCTTAAAAATATAGCTATATTTTTAATTAATTTTTAATTTATCTATTTCCTATCCTTATTTATATTATATATAAAAATAAAAATGTTGTATGATAATTGAAGTTGAAAGTCCTAATCTATTTTTTTTTTCAAAACTTAAAATTGTTAAAATGCATATGTTGCAATATCATTAATTTCTTCTATTATAAATTTTATTTAAATCTTATAAGATTTGTTCAATGACTAATATTTAATTTTTGTAAAAAAATTCCAATATATTCTTCCAAAAGTTAATATGACAAGTCTACAAAATCATATTTAAAACTCAAAATTATTAATATTTTTATTTTTATTTTTTTAAAATAAGCATGTTAAAGTATAAATAGATATCCAAATAAAATTATACTTATTAATAAATAGGACATTAGTTTTAATTGTATTCACATCTTTTAAAGTTCTAATTCATTTTTAACTTTTTTTTTGATATTTTAAATTACATGTTACGATAATTCTTTCTTACTCATTAAGTTTTTAATTTTTTTTAAATTATTTTCCTTTCAAAAATCAATATGACAATTTTTAAAAATTCATATATCTTTATTCTAAAATATGAAGTATTAGATCAAACTCTTAAATTTATATATAAAATTTTATTTATGACAGATAAAATATAAAAGAATTATATATAATTATTATATTTTTAATAAATAATATATTTTTTACGCCGTGAAAATGGCTAAGAAATAATAATTTAAAGAAATGATTAAAAAAAAGGAAAAAAAAATGAAGAAAAGAGATGTGTGATGTGAGAAAGACAGGAGAGAGAGAGAGAGAAACAGCGGGCAGAAGAGAGAGTTGAGAGACGCGAGCGTAAATGCATGAAAAGCGCGTGAGTGGGGATAAATTCCCGAAGACTGGGTCGTAATTTTTAAGGGATAATTACAAAAATAGTACTTGTGTCACTTTGTCCTTAACTTTTTAATTGTGAAATATTTAGTTATGAATTTTGAATCTTGTTCTAAATAAGGATAATTGAAATATCATTAGATTTTTTAAGGGTCAAATCGTCAATTTGATAAAATATAAACTAATTTGACAAAATAAATGTCAAAAAATATTTTTTAATTAAAAAATATTTTTATCCACAAATGATAAAATTATGTAAAATTAATAAAAATTACATGATTAATTTTTAAATTAATTTTCATGATTATCATCCAAACACTAATAAAAATTAATTTGATAAAATAAATAATAAATGTCTAACAGATTTATCAATTTATATAGTTTTATTTTAGTGGATAAAAATAATTTTTAAAAATTTAAAAATATTTGTTTGACATTTATTTTTGTTAAATTAGTTTATATCTTATCGAATTGACAATTTTATCTGAAAATATAATGATATCTTCATTGTCCTTATTTGGAACAAGATTTAAATTCAGGATCAATGTGTCACAATTGAAAGTCAGGACCAAAGTGACGCAAGGCCCAAACTATAGGGACTATTTGAGTAATTTTGTCCATTTTTAAGTTACCTCAAAAAGTCAAAAAATTACTAAAAAAATAAAAAGTTATCACTATTCACCAAAAAAATATAAAAAATTAATTTTACAAAAAAAGTACAACTCACATGTCACTTGAGTCGTACTTTAGCTGCCCACCGTTTGTACAAAGGGAACAGGCGGAGAAGCAAACAGACGGTGTTGTTCGGCCCGTGGTGGCCCATCACGGGTCCCGTTTTGATAATCTGAATCGTTCAATGTGTAGAAATCGTCGAGTACTATATGTCTGTAAAAAATCATGTTGATCAGATATTGCTAACTACATGATCAAATCAGTTTTGTATAAAAAATAGATGGTGTTATAGTTAACGGTTGACAAAAAATTAAACCGATCAGATAGCTATTGATATCCGATCAACGTGATTTTTTACAAACATATAGTACTTGACAAGTTCTACACATTGAACGGTCCAATTAGAAAATGTACCGTGGTAGGCCCCTACGGCGCGAACAATATCGTCCAATTCAATGCCCAAAAGGAGGCAACCATCTCCTATACACTACTTTGCACACGCTGACGACTAGGACATCCACCGTATTGCCTATTATATCCTAAACTTCTTCTATACACTAATTTATACAATTTTTTAATACACATTTTTTTATAAAAAGCAAAAAGGTATTCAGCAACCATCTTTTTTTTCTAACTTTTTAGTCCAAAAAATCAAAAAGTGCACTTATTTAAGACATCCAAACAACCCCATAAATGTTTCACTCTTGGCATTAGACTTTTTTTTGCCAAGCAATGGCCATGGGATGGTTTGGTGCGGGTTTGACATCCTCTGTTAGACTTTGTTTGTCATCTCTAAAAAAGATAAAAAGTTAAAAAGTCACTTTCTATTTAAGTCACATTACCTCTCCTACCACATCACTTATATCCCAAACAACCTTGTATTGTTTTCAAGCCAAGTTTGGCAAGTTGAAAAAAAGTTAAAAAGTCAAAAAGTTACTCAAAAAGTAAAAAAGTTTATCACTATTTACCAAAAGTCAAAAATTACGGCTGCACAACTCTCAATCCTAATTTTTCTTACACACTAATTTATACAATTTTTTAATACACATTTTTTTTTTATAAAAAGTCAAATTTAACCAAACATCCATATTTTTTTTTCAATTTTATAGTCTAAAAAAAAAAAAGTGCACTTATTTAGGACACCACAAATAACCCCACTCTGTTCCAACTTTATGGTTCGTTTGGGAAACAGGTTGATTTTTAGTTTTTTTAATTTTTGATTATTTTAGTTTGGGATTAAAAATTCGTTTGGGAAAGACTTTTTGACATTTTTAATTTTTTGTGAAAGAAAGAATATAATAATTATGAGTTAGATGTGATGTTTTGTCATATTGAATTAAAAAAGTCTATTTTATCTTTTTATAACTAAAATAGCCCCAAATTCACCCAACCCATTCTTTCCAAACGAAGCCTGTTACAGATGAAAATTTTCAATTCTATCTCCGCTGTTATCTAATCATATTTTAATAGTTAAATAATTTAAAAATTATTTAAATTCTTAATAAACTAAATAATTTTTTATTTTTATTTTATATATAAGCAATGGATTTTTAGAATTATTATTTATTTATATTTAAATAGAACCATAAATTTTTAGTATTTTTATATCTAATTATATTATATGAAAAAATGCTATAAATTTAATAATTTACCAAACCTCTCACATGAGTGTGGAATCCACACAAATCTATATGTGTGTGGGTTTGTACGCATGTAAGAGGTTTGGTAGATTATTTGGAACCCCTAACCTAACTCATACAATATACATATATACATGTATATTATTTATTTATATATATTATTAATTATATCGGATTGGATTTGAATCGAGAGAAGCGATATCCACGCCTTATTCACACCCCATATGTAGGTGACTAAAATATAATTTACTCTCAATCTCATATAATGTCAGATTAGGTAAAATTCACTCATATTAAATGAGTAATAAAGAGGCTCGTTTGGAACAGGCATTTTTAGTAACTTTTTTTGGCTTTTTGGCTAAAATATGATGTAAAAAAAACTAGTATGTTTGGGATGACTTTTTGACTTTTTACGAAAAGATGTGTAAAAAGTAGAGAGAAAAGGGAATCTTTAACTTTTTGGTATAGTTGATTGGCTTTTTGGTTTTTTTTTTGTAACTTTTTGACTTTTTGACTAAAAAAGATAGTTGCCAAACGAGGCCCGAGTGTTAGATTAAACTAAAATGGCCATCCCTTTGGCCCACTGGAGAGTAATTATATCTTGAAATTTCTCCTTAAATAATTGTCCTGTGTCAGCTAAAGGGCCTTAATAACCTAAGAGGCACGACAGTTAATGTTTGACAATTAACAAATGGTAATTCACAAAGTAATTATCTCTTGAAATTTCTCCTTAAAGAATTGTCCTGTCTCAGCTAAAGGGCCTTAATAACCTACTAGGCACGACAATTAATGTTTGACAATTAACAAATGATAATTAACAAAGGTATATAGACACGTGATATTTTAAGAATATTTAATAATTTTTCAATTTTCAGTTAGCCATGGTGGAGAAAAATAATCCTCTAATGGACCAATTATGTCATATAAACAGAATTTATACACAATAAATCCCAATAGATTTTTTTTTAAAATAATTATATATTCATAAAAAATATAATTTTAATTATTACTATTTATAAAATTAATCCCTAATTTGATATTTCCCTATGAATTTATATAGAAACGACAATTTATGATTGATTTATTTTTAGTATGAAATTTGTAATAATTACTGTGCTAATTAAAAAATGGCGTTAAATTATGGTATTCATGTGCTCTTAAGAAATACCAAATTTTTATTATCTTTTATAAATTTTTTGATTATGTTTGATATTAATGAAATATATGACTATAATAACATAAAATGATTATTTATTATTAAATTATTATCGCTCTCACTTAAGAGGGGGGTGAATGATTTTTAAGGACATTTTTTTTTTCTTTCTAATTTTACCCTTTAAATTTTTATTAACAACTATTTGTTGAAATTTGTTTTTTATCTGTTGAATTTTTTTTTTCTATTTATTGAAAATTTTTATTATATATGTGTAGAAATGGTTTAGTGGGAGAGAGAGGGTGTACAATATATATATATATATATATACATGGCTATTTTGATTATTTTAACTAAGTTTGTCCGTATGGACAAAGTATTTAACGTCTAGATTTTTGGCCAAACAAAATCTAAATTTGAATTTATGGGTCGAATGCCCAAATTATTATATTACCCCCCGAAAAATGTTACATCATATATTGTTCATAAAATTTATAAATTAATTTTAATTTGTTAAAAAAATTCAGACATCATATTAAAATAATTTTAATTCAAAATAACATTTGAATTTAAAAAAATTTATGAGATAGTTAACCACGAGTCTCTTTTATTGTTTAAAATTTGTCAATTAAGAACAATTATGTTAGGAATATACAATTTTTTTGGAGAAAATTACATAAAAAAAACTCCAGAATTTAATCTTAATAAAAAATTAAATCCTATATTTTTTTATTTTTTCATATCAAACCTTACCTTTTTAAATCGACAACAATTCAAACAATCCGTTTATTTTCCATCTACCTTCGTTAACTGGCCAAAATGACATAACTCTCTCTCTTTCACACACATGCGCGCGCGCGCACACACACTCTCTCTCTCTCCATAGATACATAATCTCTCCCTGGTCCACTTGCCCTGTCGTTAGCCTTTTCTTGGACCAAGTGTTTGAAATATGTTTCGGCAATGGCTTGGGCCTACATGGGCTTGTCCACTCAAATGTTTTTAGGCTTGAGTAACGGTTTAGTGAGCTTGGTAAAATCTGACCCAGTCTTAGCCCGTGACACTTTTTTTTCTTGAGATAATATTGTTTTAATAGGAAATGATATTTTCATACATTGCTTACTTGCCTCTCACATCACACTCCTCTTGTGGTTACAAAATATTATTGGATGGGGCACATGACCATGTAGTATTTCAAACTCATGTGATAATTTATGTTTATTGTATGGGGCAATATTGCTAAAATTGCAAAAAGAAATTGTATGAGAGGTTAAAAGGAGGATGTGAACATTATTTTATTTTTTTATTCACAAACAAACAAACACACACATATATATATTGTGTATAGCATTAATTTAATAAATTGCCATATGGTCATCACCTAAACCTCAAAATTTTTCTTGTAATTTATTGTATGTTCAGTTTGGGCCCATATATTCACAATCAATTTTATTCTAGTTTGTTCATCTTATAAATTTCTATCTATATATTATGATTAATAAAAAAAAAATAAAAATGATAGAATAATTGGAGTGTTGGTGTGGTGCTGGCCAAAGACCTTCAAATGCCTTTATTAGGGGTGTAGCTGTAGAGAAAGAAAGTAGAGAACAAGAGTAGAAATGGAGAGTTTAGGGTTTGGGTGCATACACTGATCTTTTTAGGGGAAATTACTCGTAGTTCCTGTTTGAAATATGTGTACCTGTAGATCTTGCACGTTTTCCTCTCTCTCTCTCTCTCCCTGGCTCTGTCTCTTTTTTTTTGTTTTGTTTTCTGTGTTATATCTTTTTCTCTTTGTCATGTCTGACCACCGGTGATCACACCTTCCTTATTCTCTTTCTCTTTCTAATATATAGTCACTGGTAACCGACAACCACCATTGATTGGGGTTCACTAGCAACCACCAATCACCGACATCAACTCGTTACTTCATCCTCACCGACGATGAAGAAAATGAGTAGATCTACTTAGATCTGATGTAGATCTGAGTAGATCTACATGAGATCCAACTAGATCTAAACAAAAAGTAGTTGCCGGAGTATAATATTCTTTCTATATCTATTCTTTCCTTTGATTCTTAGTTTTTCTACCTTTTCTCTATTACACACGTCTATTTTTCTGTTTTAATGGAGAAAGATTTCAAGTTTTAAATAAGTTGCTTTTAAGTTTTAGTTACAGGTGATGAAAACTGTAAAATTTTACAGTTTTAGTTTTTTTGGTGCTGAAATGAATCATGTTTTAAAACTGCAAAATTTTACAGTTTCATAACATTTTTTAAAATTGTAAAATTTTGCAGTTTCATAACCTGTTTTCTAGCTTAATAGTATAATGCTTTGAAACAATAACATTTTACAGTTTCAAAACTTACTTTTCAGTTTGATCAATATTACAAATTATTTGCTTAAGCCCTATAAAAATTGAAAAATAATATATAATTTTTCCCATTGTTGTTTGTTGTTGTTATGTTTTTTTAACTATAATTTATTTATTTATTTATTTTTTTCGGGGCAATATTCTGAATATTCCGGTGACTCTTCGATGATGTTCTTGACATTTTCCAGTGACGTTCAAAACACTCCAGCGAACTTCCGGCGATACCAAAAACACTCCGGCGAACTTCCGGTGATGCTTCGGCGACTTCCCGATGATGTTGAATATTTCGACGAGTATTCTGTGAGTCTGATGAAAGTCGTTGGATGTAGCAGCATTTTTAAAGTTATAAAAATAAAAAATAAAAAGTTTTTGGCAATAATAAAAATATGTAGAACTAATTGGTATAAATATTTTGTTTTGGGATTAGATGGATTTTGAACTTCATGTGTGAGACTTATTAGTAAGTGCCCCTTCTTTTTATAGGGTATTTGTCTTGGGCCATTGATGATGGTGGGCCTTAGTCTCGTTGGGCCTTGGGCCATATGGGTTGAGTAAAAAAGATGAAAAACAAACCAATTAACTCAATATGAGACGATGAATCGCTTTGGGGTTCAAATGCAATGCACAATTGAGGCACCTTATCGTTGTCCATGTTGGGGTCATGTGCATGCTTTTTATCCGTCCACTAGCTATCCATGGGGTTTTATTTATTTATTTGAATATTATTATTATTTTTAATTTTTAAAATCGTCTAGTCTAAAAATTGATTTAAAAAGTATAAAATTTTAGTTTAATAGATTCTTTTAGGCAAAGTTATGTTGACTTAATCGCTTTTTATAGAAATTAATCCTTTTGAGATATGATTTTTTTCTTAAACATAGTTGATAGGTTTAAGTTTCAAGTATGGGTCATTTGACTTTACTTGGCCCCAATATTTGAAGCAAATTTTTGCAATAACTTGGGCCCACATGCCCTGTCCATTCCAATATTTTACTTTTTAGGTCTGATTAATGTCTCAGTAGGCTTAGTTGTTTCAAATCCTCAAATTAATTTTGTTAAATTTTTGTATTTTTAAATAATTAAAAAACTTTTTATTGGTTAACCCAACTAAAAAAAACTCTAATTATTTTGTAAATTTGAATTCAAAATTCAAAAATCCTACTAATATGGAAAATCATATATTTTGCATCACTCTCAATCTTTCCAAAAAATGCCAACAAAAAACATAAACTAAAATTAAAAATCATAGAATTTTGAAAACTACAGCGATCCCGATTTTTCCCCGTCATTTATCGTATTCCGGACTCGGGTTCCGTAGTTGTATGTCATTGTCTATACCTTATTTCCATCCTTTACTCTTTGAATTTGAGTTTTGGAATGTCTTGGGCGTGTTTAGAATAGGTTGGTTGCTAATTGGTTTAGAACCTTGTTGCCCAGAATTTTGGTCTTCCGCTCGAGCGGGGCCTTTTGTGCTCGAGCGGTATTTGCAATCCTTTAGTACCTTGTGCATCTGCAAAAATACTGTAGAAGTTTTTTGCACGCTCGAGCGGAGTTTCTTACGCTCGAGCGGGTCTGAGCTCGAGCGGCCCCTCTGGCGTTCGAGCGACTGTCTGAAGTCTATAAAATACTGATTCTGCACTCGAGCAGGCTTCTTTGCGCTCGAGCGGGTCAAATTTTTGTGTCCGATGCTCGAGCGTCAAAGTCTCCGCTCGAGTGGACTGTACGCATATCAGATCGCAAAAGTGACTTGTTAAATCACTTTTTCTGTCATTTCTTTCTCTAAAACTTTTCAAAACCCTAAGTTGAGAGCCTCTCTCTCTAAAATACCCTCTCTCTCTATATTTTGACCAAGATCTAGTGATCTCCTCACCTTACTTCCTTTGATAAAAAGATTGAGCTCTTCAAGATCTCCATTTTCATCCGAGTAGAAGTTAATTCCGCCATCTTTGGAGTTCATCTCTCGCGTGGCTCACCTTCTCTTCTTGAGGTAGGGATAATATTGGTCATTTTGTATAAATGGTGGAATTTGGGAAGTTTGGGTAAAGTTAGGGTTTGAGTTTGAAATTGTGAAAAAGGGGTTTTCTTATTTGGGCTCCATATGTGTATGTAAGACCTTGAAAATGGGTTAATTGTGTATAATGGGTGAAATTTGGCCTTAGGTGCACTATTTGAGAATAGGGGGAAAATGGCCTAGTTGAATTAAGGAAATTATTGGTATAATTATGAAATTGATGTGGAAATCATGAAATTGGAGGAAATTGTGATTAACTGGTGTAGTTGGATCAATGAATCACTCACCTATGGAAAATGTGATAAATTATCTGTTGAGAAATTTATTTATCTGTTTAGATATATCTATTTTGGGTTATCGGTGGAGAATAGCCATGATTGTTGTAGAAACTGCATGTTGACTAGGTAAATTGAAACTAATCAAATGGGAATATGTCATTGAATATGACGGTTGGATGTAAACATTGTATATGTGATTGAATTGGTCATTGTATATGACAACGTGTTTAAATACATTGTATATGTATATTTGTTTGGGAGGAGATAGGAGATGGACTCCATGGATAATTAAGTTGGTCGGAGTGTTCAGGGTGAAAGTTTCGAAATCTTATTTATATTTGGGTGCCGGTTCCCTCGGATGTAGTTCCGTAAAATGGCAAGATATGGAAGCGTATGAATGATGTTTATGATTGAGGTTTTAATGAATGAGTTGTAGTCTCATTTTGAATTGTTTATATGATAATGAATTATGTCAATGAATTGACTTGGGTAAATAACTTGAAGTGAATTGAAATATCGGTACCAATGTTGATTTATTATGGAAAAGGATGTTTATGATTGAGGTTTTAATGAATGAGTTGTAGTCTCATTTTGAATTGTTTATATGATAATGAATTATGTCAATGAATTGACTTGGGAGATAGGGGATGTACTCCACGGTTTAGGGGAAGATAGGGGATGGACCTCTAAACTGGATTTTGTTTGGGAGGAGATAGGGGATGGACTCCATTAGCATCACTACTATGTGTGCTTATCATATTGAAATGTTTTTACATGTTATTGATACAGCACTAAAATGTGTATCAAACGGGAAGTATGAAGTGTTTTGATATGAACCTGAGTTTCATTTGTGTTGTTGATGTTGGAAGTAATGTGAATGTAGTATATAGTTCATGTTGTAAGTTTGGCCAGGTTCTGAGCCATATTGATAATGATGGGAATTGAAACATGTCATAAACAGTAGTGTCATGAGACAGTATCAAGTTATAATTGATTATCTTGGTTAACCATCTATTGAATGTTGTAGCTTTATTTAATGTTTATATTTGGTTTAGTGTTTTTCTACTGGGCTGTGGCTCACCCTTTATGGGAACATCATTTTCAGGTTCAGGTGATAAGCTACCTCCAAGGACTTAGCTTGGGAGGATTCAGCTTTTGGATTTTGAAGACTATCTTTAGTTAATTGTTTTTATTTGTTAGTACATGTAAACATTCAAGCCTAGGGCTTTACTTGTATTTGAGTTAGAACTCATATTTTGTGTCCAAGTGTCGGCTTGGAAAGATGTTAGCCCGTAGGGCATTTAATTTGATGTTACATGTAATGCTTTTATTTAGTAATACTCTGATGAATGAATTGTTTTCTTTAAATATTACATGTCAATGATATATATATAATGGGTTGATTTTGAGGGCGTTACAGTAAATAACTGGAAGTGAATTGAAATATGGGTACCAATGTTGATTTATTATGGAAAAGGTTTAAGATGGTTTATAAGTGTTAAACATTTATCAAATGTTAATGTTTTAGTTAATTCTCATATAATGTTTAGCATATCTCTACTGGGCTTTGGCTCACCCTACTTGGGACACCTTTTTTCAGGTACATCAAACATGCTACCTCCAAGGCCTTAGCTTGGGAGGTTTAGGGGTTAAAGACTCCTTTTTGATATTTTGTTTTGATGTTAAATGTAAATCCAAGCCGGGGGCTTTTATGTATAGAGTTAGAACTTTTCTTTTGTTGTAACCAAGTGATAACTTGGAAAGCTGTAAGCCCGTAGGGCATTTACTTTGTTGATAACATGTAATATCTTTTGTAAAGCTTTTGTTGTCAACATGTAATACATTTTGTAATGAATACTCTGATGAAATGTAATTATGCTTTATTCTCTTATGTTTAAGCATGTCAAGAATGTATGATAGATGGGTTTATTTTGAGGGCGTTACAACTTGGTATCAGAACGTACCGGGTTCGAATACTTTGGGTACGTGGGAAGTGATTAGTATCACAATGGGTTTGTCTCGCTTGTTAGAGACTTAAGTGTAATGTTATGTGCTTATGTGATAGCATGTTTATATGACTATATGGGTATGGGATTTAGTTTCTAGGATGTTGATGGGATCCTTGGGTTTTTGTGAGTCTTGTTGGAAAGGCACTTGATCAATGTTGTTTCTAACCGGAACTCTAGTAACGCCTCGGGACTATCATTATCCGAAAATGAAATTCGTAAGTACTTACGTGATTATGTGCTTACATAGAATGAATTACAGTTGTCCATGCATTAGGACGCGAGTGTTTTAGTTTTGGCACATTTATGAATGTGCTAATGTTCTTCGTTACCTTCTATTAGGATGTCAGGATGAGGACATGGAGGAAAGCGAGGTAGGCCTAGGAGGCAGGAGTTGCCTTTACCGGATGATATTCCGGCTCAGCAGGAGGGGGTTGGCCATGCCAATGTGGTCGAGCCAGCAGGTCAGGAGGCTATGGGCGCTTTAGCCCATGGGATAGCCGATGCTTTGAGGAAGTCTATGGGAATTCTCAGAGCTGAGAATCCAGTTCAGGCTCCAGTGCAGGCCCAGGTTGTTGAGGCAGGGCCTTCCTTCTTGAAAAGGGAGTTCTTCCGGTCCAATCCGGACGAGTTTATTGGGGATCCGAAGGAGCCACTGAAAGCTGATGAGTGGTTAGAGCAAATGAGTAAGACGTTCGAGATGCTTGGCATCGAGGACGGAGCATTGAAAGTGACCTTGGCATCCTTCCAGCTGAAGGGAGATGCGGGTCAATGGTGGAAGTACGAGAAGGCTCGTGTTGGTGGTACATGGGAGGCGTTTGTAAATACTTTCCAGGAGAGGTTCTTATCTGCAGTGGCTAGGGAGAAGCTGAGGGATCAGTTTAGCCGGCTTAATCAACAGGGCTTGTCAGTGG
>NW_021024958.1:1205423-1217914 GCF_004153795.1 Camellia sinensis | reverse complement strand
TGAACTTCCATTTTTAATTTTATGCAACTTCCATTTGTATTTTTATTGAACTTCCCGTTTTATTCAATTTCCATTTCTATTCAATTTCCTTTTTTTCTTTTATTTCCAAATAGATCGTTAAGGTATAGTGATTTCTTGAATGAACTTCCATGTTTAATTTTATGCAGTTTCCATTTCTATTTTTATTCAACTTCTATTTTTATAAAATTTCCATCTTCATTGAATTTCCTTTTTTTATTTATTTTCCAAATAGATCGTTAAGGTAGAGTGGTTTTTTGAATGAATTTCCCTATTTCATTTTTACAGTTTCCACTTCTATTTTTAGTCAACTTCTATTTTTATTCAAGTTCCATCTCCATTCAATTTCCTTTTTTTATTTAATTTCCAAACAGATCGTTAAGGTATAGTGTTTTCTTGAATGAACTTTCATTTTTAATTTTATGCAACTTCCATTTTTATTTTTATTCAACTTCAATTTTTATTCAATTCCCTTTTCTACTGCATTTCCTTTTTTATTTAATTTCCAAATAGATCGTTAAGGTATAGTGGTTTCTTGAATGAATTTCCATGTTTAATTTTATGCAGTTTCCACTTCTATTTTTATTCAACTTTTATTTTTATTCAATTTCCATCTCCATTTAATTTCCTTCTTTTATTTAATTTCCAAATAGATCGTTAAGGTGTTGTGGTTCTTGAATGAACTTTCATTTTTAATTTTATGCAACTTCCATTTTTATTTTTATTCAACTTCAATTTTTATTCAATTCCCTTTTCTACTGCATTTCCTTTTTTATTTAATTTCCAAAAGATCGTTAAGGTAAAGTGGTTTCTGCTTCCATTTTTAATTTTATGCAACTTCCATTTTTTATTTTTGTTCCACTTCCATTTTTATTCAGTTTCCTTTTCTATTAAATTTCCTTTTTTATTTAATTTCCAAATAGATCGTTTAGGTATAGTGGTTTCTTGAATGAACTCCATGTTTAATTTTATGCAGTTTCCATTTCTATTTTTATTCAACTTCTATTTTTATTAAATTTCCATCTCCATTCAATTTCCTTTTTAATTTAATTTCAAAATAGATCGCTAAGGTGTAGTGGTTTATTGAATGAACTTCCATTCTTAATTTTATGCAACTTCCATTTTTATTTTATTTCCACTTCCATTATTATTCAATTTCCTTTTCTATTCAATTTTCTTGAACAGGTATGAAACCTGTTAGATTCAAATTTAAACAGATTTGAATCTGTTTATTCAAACAGATAAAAACGGAAAGGGCTCTGTTTGGATGAGCAATAAATCCAAAACAGTTCAATTATAGCGACCCCGGTCTTTTCCCATTTGATTATTGTATCCGGACTTAGGTTCCGTAGAGTTTGTCATTGTATAATTGTTGTTGTTGTCCCTTAGGCTTGGTCGCTCGAGCAAGGGTTGTATTTTGTGACTGGTGGCTCGATCCAGCTCTTCTCTGCTAGAGCGAGCGATTGCGTCTAGTATAGACCTGAGAGCAGTGTTTCTTCACTCGAGCGAGATTTTCTCCGCTCGAGTGAGCGAGGTGTTTTGTTTTTTTTCGAGTTCCTCGCTCGAGGGAGCATTCTGTCGCTCGAGCGTGCTCCTGAGTTGCAGACCTGTAGCATTGCATTCTTGGCTCGAGCAAGCTTTTCTTCGCTCGAGCGAGGTTTTTGTATGTCTGGTCGCTCGAGCGACCATGTGTTCGCTCGAGCGAGCCTGTCGGGTTTATATACACAGCAGCGGTTTTTAAAACGTTTTTTCACATCATTTTGATCCTAAAATCCTAGTTCCGAGTTCTCTCTCCCTCTACTCACCTTCTCTCTTAGGTTTCATCACCTTTTAGGGTGTTTCTACCCTAGTTGCTTTATTAAAAAGATAGAGTGAGTCGAGGGCTTCCATTTAATCTGAACGTTTGGTGATTTAGAGCACATTGGAATTTGGGTCTTCATCTCTGTCTTCTCCATTTGGGTTTCGAGGTAGGGATTTCCTACTCCAATGTATACGTTTTGTTCTAAGTTCTGGCATTTTAATAGGTTGGGGGTATTTTGGTAATTTTGGGAAAAACCCTAATTGTTTAAATAAATTGAATTGTATATTTCATTTAAGGAACATTGGGGAAACTAGTTAAATTCATGAGTTTGAGCAATCTATTGATTAAATGAGAGATCCTCGTTTTACTTCCAAGTTGTGGCAGAGTTTGCAGAGTGCCTTAGGCACTAAGTTGACCTTTAGCACGGCTTATCATCCTCAGACTGACGGACAGTCCGAGCGTACTATTCAGATACTTGAGGATATGCTTCGGGGTTGTGTCCTGGACTTCAGTGGGACGTGGGAGAGGCACTTGCCATTTATTTTTATTGAACTTCCATTTTAATTCAATTTCCTTTTCTATTCAATTTCCTTTTTTATTTAATTTCCATATAGATCGTTATGGTGTAGTGGTTTCTTGAATGAACTTCCATTTTTAATTTTATGCAACTTCCATTTTTATTTTTATTCCACTTCATTTTTATTCAATTTCCTTTCCTATTCAATTTTTTTTTTTATTTAATTTCCAAATAGATCGTTAAGGTATAGTGGTTTTTTTAATGAACTTTCTTTTTTAATTTTATTCAACTTCCAGTTTTATTTTTATTGAACTTCCATTTTAATTCAATTTCCTTTTCTATTGAATTTCCTTTTTTATTTAATTTCCAAGTAGATCGTTAAAGTGTAGAGGTTTCTTGAATGAACTTCCATTTTTAATTTTATGCGACTTCCATTTTTATTTTTGTTCCACTTCCATTTATATTCAATTTCCTTTTTTGTTTAATTTCCAAATAGATCGCTAATGTATAAAGGTTTCTTGAATGAACTTTCGTTTTTAATTTTATGCAACTTCCATTTTTATTTTTATTCCACTTCTATTTTTATTCAATTTGCTTTTCTATTCAATTTCCTTTCTAATTTAATTTCCAAATAGATCGTTAATGTATAGTGGTTTCTTCAATGAACTTTTTATGCAACTTTCATTTTTATTCAATTTCTTTTTATATTGAATTTCCTTTTTTATGTAATTTCAAATAGATCGTTAAGGTGTATTGGTTTCTTGAATGAACTTCCATTTTTAATTTTATGCAACTTCCATTTTTATTTTTATTCCACTTCCGTTTTTATTCAGTTTCCTTTTCTATTCAATTTCTTTTTTTTATTTAATTTTCAAATAGATCGTTGAGGTATAGTGATTTCTTGAATGAACTTCCATTTTTAATTTTATGCAGTTTCCATTTCTATTTTTATTCAACTTCTATTTTTATTCAATTTCCATCTCCGCCCAATTTCCTTTTTTATTTAATTTCCATATAGATCGTTAAGGTGTAGTGGTTTCTTGAATGAACTTCCATTCTTAATTTTATGCAACTTCCGTTTTTATTTTTATTCAATTTTCTTTTTTATTTAATTTCCAAGTAGATCGTTATGGTATTGTCACGACCCCAAACCACCCCTAGTAGTTTGGTGCCGTGATGGCCAGTAACCCAGGATTACCGAAGGCCAACTTTCAAAACTTCACACACAACAGAGTATAAATATATGGGGCTCACAAGAACAGAAGCGATACATACAGAACAGATTAGTCCATAAGAGCTGTGCATAAGTCAAAAGAAATAGCAACCATCTACATGTGGGTTACAACTTAATTACAAACGAAGCAAAGTACAAAGTACAACTTACATTTTAACAAAGGGCTTCACAAGCCGACACAAACAAAATACACGAAATACAGGTTAAGGAATATAGTCTGCCAGATTGCGGACATCCTCGTTACCGACATAACACACATACAAAACACACATCTTGATCAAAAGGCTTCTCAAGTCGACGTGTACGAAATACAAATATAACAAGTCGAGAAGCATGATTTTCAAGACTGCCGACATAATAACAAGTCAAGCCGGCAGGACACAAATCCAAAACAAGCTCGCGAATCACATCTAGGCGTCACCGCCTTCTTGCTCATCACCTAACTATATATAATATAAGAGAGGGTGACTTGGATACTCAAGTGAATGGTATAGAATAATAAAGGGGTTTACATGAATAATAGCCAAGTCCTTTCAAGGATAATACAGACAAAACTTTATAAACAAGGGTGGACGCTGTCCATCTACAAATCTTCAAAGCCTTCAAGGAGTGCTTACTAGTATTAACATAATACCCAATGATAACATTCCGCAACATATTCCACCGCGGTAAACCGTCAGTGGCAAAACAAGACAAAACAAGGGAGAACATCTCAAACAAGGGTGCTACAAAAGTTTTAGAGTCCCTCCAGCACAAGGGGACTTTTCAAAACAACGATGTGCTGCGAAGTTTAAGAAGTCCTCCAGCACAAGGACCTTCAAAGACAAGATGTGCTGGCGAAAGTTTAATGAGTCCTCCAGTATAAGGGACTTTCAAGACGGGATCATCAAACAAGTATAATAACAAAATAACAAAACTAAGACAATTCATTCATGCCTAACTAAATACTTTTCCAAACGAAGCAAAGTGAAGCTCATCAAAACATTGATTTAACATAGCTTTATTAAAAATACACTCACCTAGTTCGTCAAACGTTCGGATCAAGGCAAGTCTCAGTACTCAAACACATGGCAAAGGGCTATTGAATGCACTACTCAAAAAAAGTCTAGCATGTATGGCAAATGACCTCGGCATTCTTCAAAAACTAAGTCAAATCAAATCAAAACATCGTTTCTTTTTCTGGAAAAACATGTTGGGCAACCTACCAGGTCTAGGCCGAGGGTCCACACCTCCTTGCTGAGGTGTGGCCCCGACGGCCACATTCAAAAGTGAAGTCGGGAAAATCTGGGTTTCCCCTCTTGATAAACGTGAAGAACATGGATGAAGAACATGAAGAACATGAAACATGGGGAAGGTGATGCAAAGATCAAAAACTTTGCTATTACGAAGTGTTGAGATTTCCATGCTATGAAAT
The DNA here is from genome assembly GCF_004153795.1 of Camellia sinensis. NCBI lineage: Eukaryota > Viridiplantae > Streptophyta > Magnoliopsida > Ericales > Theaceae > Camellia > Camellia sinensis. The sequence goes on along the minus strand of NW_021024958.1, from coordinate 1,212,930 downwards.
TCAAAAACATGGACTACGGTAATCCCATACTCAAAGGATTTATCAAACAAACACAAAAGACATGAGCCTTAAATGCAAACTTTCGGATCAAAAAGAGGCTTTTCCTTCAAGAACACATGAAACCCATTTTCCTCTTTCTAAAAGCACTTTAAATCAATGCATGAACGTGCCGAACAAGGTTTTGATTCGTGCAATGCGAGCTAGATGATCAATAAGAAAACAACAAGAGTAGGTTAAGATTCTAACTCAAAACTTGAATCTAACGGTTCAAGCCCAACGATCAAGCTTGGGAGTTCTCTCTCTCTCTCAAAACTTCTCCTTCTTCGTCCTAGAGGTTTCCATCTGCTCTAAAAGGCAAGATTTGACTAACAAAAAAGATATGTTTTCCCGACAGTCCACTGACTTAATCCTCTGCCGGGCACGTGGCATCGGCTGATTGGCTTTTACTGATGACTGATTAGCAAGAACCAAATGACAAAGGGTTAATTCAAAGCTAAACAGTAAAAGTACTCCGGAAAATAACGACATCGGCTTAAAAACAAACAAGTAACCTCGCGGCAAGCAAGTGGCAAAGGACGTCGGCTTTGGAGGGTCAACACTTGACTAAGCTTTATGCACAACCTTGGCCTAGATGTGTCACACCTCGGTTTAGGTTCATACCATCCCAGGAGCCAAAATCCGCTAGTGCAAGGATCAAGGATCTAGGACGCTCCAGATACTTAAACATCTCGCTAGATGATGCCACATCTTGGCCTATGCGACGCGCGCCTCGGCCCTAGGTGTGAATCTTAGCCAAATATGCCAAGGTGGAGATGGAGGTCCAACCGAAGGGATTCACGACGGTTCTAAGTGGAAAAAGGTTTCAAAGGTGACTCCGGCTTAAGACGACCTTGGTCAACACACCAAACAAGAACAAAGCATGCAAGCGATCATTCGAGCAAAACAAGACAAGATTGTAATGCCACATATGAAAAACAAGATCATCCCTTAAATAATGCAAGTATGACTAAGTTACACGAGGGTTGGTTCCAGTATAGTGGTTTTTTCAAATGAACTTCCATATTTAATTTTATGCAGTTTCCCAACCTTCTATTTTTATTCAACTTCTATTTTTATTCAAATTTCGCATCTCCATTCAATTTCCTTTGTATTTAATTTCTAAATAGATCGTTAGGGTTATAGTAGTTTTTAGATGAAATTCATTTTAATTTTATGGCAACTTCCAGTTTGTTATTTTGTGGATATTCAACTTTCCCCATTTTAATATTCGAATTTCTTTTCTATCTAAGGATTTCCTTTTTTTTTAATTTCCAATATAGATCGTTATAGGTATGTGAGGTTTCTGAATGAACTTCCCATGTTTAATTATTTTATGCGTATTCCTATTTATTATTCACATTTCTATTTTCTAAATAATTCCAACTTTCAATCTTTTTTATTTAATTTCAAATAGATCGTTAAGTGTATAGAGGTTTCCCTTGATGAATTATACTTAGCCGATGTTTAATTTTTATGCAACTTCATTTATTATTCCACTTAGCTCATTTTTTATTCAAACTTCTAATTTTTATTAATTTCCATGTCATTCAATTTCCTTTTTTTATTTAAATTTCGCAAATAGATTCGTTAAGGTATAGTGGTTTTCTTGAATAAACTTTCATTTTTAATTTCCATGGCAACTTTTCATTTTTATTTTTAATCAACTTCCATTTTTATTCAATTTCCTTTTCTATTGAATTTCCCTTTTTTATTTAATTCCAAAATATCGTTAAGGTGTAGTGGTTTCTTGGAAATGAACTTCCAATTTTTAATTTATGCAACTTCCATTTTTTATTTTTATTCCAATTCCATTTTTATTCAGTTTCCTTTTCTATTCGATTTTCCTTTTTTTTTATTTAATTTCCAAACAGATCGTTAAGGTAAAGTGGTTTCTTGAAATGAAACTTCCATGTTAATTTTTTGCAGTTTCCCAATTTCTATTTTTATTCAACTTCTATTTTTTATTCAATTTATCTCCATTTCAATTTCTTTTTTATTAATTTCCAAATAGATCATTAAGGTGTAGTGGTTTTCATGAATGAACTTCTATTCTTAATTTTATGCAATTGCCATTTTTATTTTTATTCAACTTCCATTTTTATTCAATTTCCTTTTCTATTCAATTTTCTTTTTCTATTTAATTTCCAATAGATCGTCAAGGTATAGTGGATTATGAATGAACTTCCATAATTTAATTTTTATGCAGTTTCCATTTCTATTTTTATTCAACTTTCTATTTTTATTCAATTTCCATCTCCATTCAATTTCCTTTTTTAATTTAATTTCCAAAATAGATCGTTAAGCGTATAGTGGTTTCTTAATGAACTTCCATTTTTTATTTTATGCAACTTCCATTTGTATTTTTATTTCAACTTCCATTTTTATTAATTTCCTTTCCTATTCAAATTTCCTTTATTTAATCAAAACTTCCAAATAGATCGTGTAAGGATCAGTGGTTTCGTTAGAATGAACTTCATGTTTAGATTTTATGCAGTTCCCATTTCTAATTTTTATTCAACTTCTATTTTTATTCCAATTTCCGTCCACTTCTAATTTCCTTTTTTTATTTAATTTCCAATAGTCTTTCTAAGGTCATGAGTGGTTTCTTGAATGAATTTTCCATGCTCTTTAATTTTAATGCATTTTCACTATCATCTATTTTAATTCTAACTTTTCTTATTTTTATTCAATTTCCTCTCCATTCAATTTCTTTTTTTGATAATTTTCCAAAATCAGATCGTTAGGTATAGTGGTTTTTTTGAATGAACTTTCATTTTTAATTTTAATCAACTTTCCATTCTTTATTTTATTCAACTTCATTTTATTCAATCTTCCTTTTCTATCAAGTTTTCTTTTTATTTAATTTTCCCAAAATAGAATCGTTAAGGTGTGGAGGTTTCTTCCGAAATTGGAACTTTCAATTTTTTCAATTTTATGAGCGACTTCCATTAGTTTCAATTTTATTCACTTCCAGTTTCTCCTTATTATTATCTTATTTTTCCAAATAGGATCGCTTAATGTATAAGGTTTCTTGAATGAAACTAATCCCATTTTTAATTTTATGCAACTTCCACCATTTTATTTTATTTCCATTCTTTTTATTCAATTTCCTTTTCTATTCAATTTCCTTTTTATTTAATTTCCAAATAGATCGTTAATGTATAGTGAACTCTGATGAATGAACTTCCATTTTTTATTTCAATTTCTTTTTCTATTCAATTTCCTTTTTTATTAGATTTCAAATAGTAGTCTTAAGGGTAAGTGGTTTTTGAATGAACTTCAATTTTAATTTTATGCAACTTCCATTTTTTATTTTTATTCACTTCCATTTTTATTCAATTTCTCTTTTTTTTATTTAATTTCCAAATAGATCGTTAAGGTATAGTGGTTTTCTTGGAATGAACTTCCATGTTTAATTTTGGCAGTTTCCATTTCTATTTTTATTCACTTCTTTTTATTCAATTTCATCTCCATTCAATTTCCTTTTTTTATTTAATTTCCAATAGATCGTTAAGGTTGTAGTGGTTTTCGTTGAATGACTTCCATTCTTATTTTTTGCCAAACTTCTATTTTTATTTTTATTCCACTTCATTTTTTATTCAAATTTCCTTTTAATTCCATTTACTTTAAACTAGATTTCCGATTTAGGTATAGTGGTTTCTTGAATATGATTTCACATGTTAATATTTTATGCAGTTTCATTTTCTACTTTATTCACTCATTTTTTTATTCTATCTTCTCTTCCAAATTTCCTTTTTTTTTAATTTCACAATGACTATTAAGGCTTGATAGGGTTTCTTGTGGAATTATGTAAGTTTCTGCCAGTTTACCTTCTTTTTATGCACTTCTTTTTTATTTTTTCAATCTATCATCTTTTTATTATCAATTTCAATGTCGTTAGTACTGTGGTATGTCAATTTCTTTTTATTTATATTCCTTCATTATTATAATTTCTATAATATCAGTGTTTCTTTGAATCCATTTTCTATGTTTAATTCTTACTGATCCGAATGTCCAGTTTCTGATGAACTTCCTTAATTGTCACGTTCATATTTTTTTCATTTATTAATTTCCTTCATTAATTTTCCTTTTTTTAATTTATTTCCAAATAATCTTAAAGGTATGAGGGTTCTTGAATGACTTTTCATTTATTTATTTTTTAGCAATTGCACTTTATTTTTATCAACTTCTATTTTTATTCAATTTGCAATCTATTCATTTCACCTTTTTTTATTTATTCCAAGATAGATCTTAATGTAAGGAGTTTCTTGATGAAATTTCATTTTTTTATTATGCAACTGATCCATTTTTATTTTTATTCAACTTGTCTTTATTCAATTTCCTTTTCTGATTTTCGGTTTTTTATGTTAATTTTCGAATAGATCGTAAGGTGTAGTGGTTTCTTGAAGAATTTTATTTAAATTCGCACTTCCATTTTCATTTTTGTTTTCCACTTCCATTTTATTTATATTTACTCTTTTTTATTTCCTTTTCTATCAATTTGCTCTTTTTATTTTTCAAATGAGATCGTTAAGTGTATAGTGGTTTCTGATGAGTTCCATTTTCTATTTTACCCTGCAGTTCCTTTTTTATTTTTAATTCCACTTCTTTTTATTCAATTTCTTTCTATTCGAATTCTCTTTTTTATTTAATTCACAACATGAGCCGTTAAGGTGTGAAGTGATTTCTGAATGAACTTCGCTTTTAATTATATTCATTATTTCCCATTTTTGTTTTTATTCAAGTTTCCTTTTCTATTCAATTTTTTTTTTTATTAAATTTCAATAGATCGTTTGGTTGTGTTTTGTAATGAACTTCCATCTTTAATTTTGCGCAGTTTCCATTTCCTTATTTTTATCCTTCTTATTTGTATTCAATTCTCCATCCCATTCATTTCTTTTATTATTTATTTCAAATAGTCGTTAGGATTGTAGTGGGTTTCATCGAATGAACTTTCGTTTATTTTTGTTTCACTCTATTTCTATTTTTATTCATTTCATTTTTTCAATTTTCTTTTTTGATTAATTTCCAAGATGCCCTATTAGGATTAGTGGTTTGTCTTGATAATTCCTGTTTTATACTTATGCGATTTTCCCATTCTAATTTTCTATTCAATTCTGTATTTTATTCCGTTAATTTTCCATCTCTCCATTGAATTTCCTTTTTTTATTTATTTTCCAAATAGATCGTTAAGTGTGAGTTGTTTTGAATAATTTCCATTTTCATTTTTGTACTTTCTCTTCTTTTTTATTCACTTCATTTTTATTCAATTTCCTATCTATTAATTTCCTTTTTTTTATTTAATTTCCAAATAGATCGTTAAGTGTAGTTTACCTTTTATGTAGGTTCTTTTTACCTTGATTATGAATCTTTCTTTATTCATTTTTATTTTTATTTATTAGAATTGTCGCTTTTATAGTTTCTTGAATTCCACTTCCATTTTTGTTTATGGAATCTTTCTATTTTCTATATCCATCATTTTCCATTTTTTTTATTTATCTGTAATTATTCCAATTAGTCGTTTAATGTTAGTGGTTTCTTGAATGAACTTCATTATTTAATTTTATGACTTCTATTTTTATTTTTTTACTTGTCAAGTTCCATTTTATCAATTTTTTCTCTATTGAATTTCCTTTTTTTAATTTAATCCTAAGTAATGTTAGGGTCAGTGTCTATTTCTTGATGACTTTCAGTTTTTAATTATTATTTCATGTTTATTATCGTCCATTTTATTTTCGTTCCACTTCTTCTTAATTCAGGTTCTTTTTTGTCATCTTTTTTTATTTATTTCCAAACATGATCGTTAGTAATAGTGGGTTTTCTTGAATGACTTCCTGTTAAATTTATTGCGTAGTTTCAGTTTCTATTTTTATTCACTTTCTGTTTATTTATTTCCATTCCATTCAATTTCCTTTTTTTATTTATTTCATAGATAGTTAAGGTGTAGCGGATTTCTTGTGAACTTCCATTTCCTTATTTTTATGCAACTTCTCATTTTTTCTTTTTATTTCCACTTCCATTTTTCAATTCCTTGTAATTCTTTTTTTTTATTTAATTTTTCCAAATAGACCAATTAAGGTATAGTGTGTTTCTTGAATGAACTTCCATGTTTAACTTTATGCAGTTTCCATTTCTATTTTTTTCAACTTCTATTTTTTTTTCAATTTCCATCCCCTTTCATTTCCTTTTTTGAATCTCTGATGTTCATAAGATCTTCCTGTGGATCCTTGGGTGGTCTACCTAGGAAGGCCTAGAGGGTTATCTGTTGAAGAATATTTTCAATTTGTCTTCTGGATGGTAGGGTTGGTCCACAGATTGGACACTGATTCTGGGTAATCCACCTGATATGGAGGACAGATCTAAAACTGTTATTAGAAAAACTTCTAGGCGCTGTCGAAAACTGGCAATTAGAAGAATTGCTTTCGGGTTAAGTAAAGGTTTCTGGGAACTGGAGAATAAACATGACCTCCTTTGTGTCTGGATACATCATCGTGTTTATGTTGAATCAATTGGTTTGGGGTGGTAACGGCAATTAAGGAATTTCCCACCTATCTGGAAAAGTGGAATGTCTTTTCCAGCAATCATCTTGGGGAGCAGCAACTTGGCTATGTAGAAGGTAGTCTAATTAGACTGTTTGACCGGTTTTCAGTTTCTTTTTACATAGGATTTTAAAGTTGTTAAAAGCTTTATGGTAGATTCGGGAATGTACTGAAAAGAGTGGAGTACCTGGTTTTATAATTATATCCATGAGTGAGAACTCTAAGTTCTTAAGACGTGGATAAGTTTAGCATCAACATAAAGCATACGCTAAGATTCGGATAGAATATCAAAATAAACTGGGTCCATGAGACCAAAACTGGTCTCCCAATAGCTCCATACGTGAAGCTCGACAATCAAGCAGCGTCCATTCACGAAGGGGTGCCATTGAATACTGGGTGTTTTGACCGAGAAGGGTCAATGGTTTGAAAGCATTTGTACCATCCAATACTGGATGTACTTTATAATCTTTCAAGGAAAGGGACAAAATCATTACACATGAATTAATTCTAATAATTTCATCATTATTCTGGATACCCAAGATGCATGTTCAAATGTCTTGATTATTTTGTTCGGCTAAAGAAATTGAAATTTTCCTTTTCTGTATATGGTGTAGGATCTACTGATGGTATGGTCCACTTATTGAGGGCCCCTGTTTACAATCCTGATATGCAACTAATTCTGGGCAGCTTCGGCTAAGAGGAAACAATATTTCCTACAGTTGTTACTGAATTCAGTTTCCTGGTATTTCTACGGTATTTTCATTTTGTTTCTGACATGGTTTGTAATTGTGATCATAATAATGTCTAATTTATTAAATTTATACTATATATAGTAGTTTCCTTGAATGAACTTCAATGTTTACTTTTATGCAGTTTCCATTTCTATTTTTTTCAACTTCTATTTTTTTCAATTTCATCCCGTTTCAATT
>NW_021024958.1:1161587-1205398 GCF_004153795.1 Camellia sinensis | reverse complement strand
TGTCGGCCAAAAGTGAACCTTATCGGCCACAAATGGTGGCCGGTCAAAGTGTGGTTTGATTGATGGGAAACATTTCACTATAATCCAAAGCCTAGGATCATGTTCATTCCCTTGTTCCATAGAGGGATGGAGTCAGCAAAGTTGAACCATATTTAAGAACTAAGAGGTCCCACATAACTTTTTTTGAAATCATATCAACATAAGGAAATCAAGAGTCCCACCAATGATACTAGCCACATATGAAGGAGGCAAATAAACAGAGAGTAACTATATGAAATTTTAGGCATTCGAAGAATGACAAATCATTAGTGATCTAGAAAATGGCAAAAGTAGCATGATTTAGATGACCGATTAAGTTTCCATTGCTTTCTAGACACCATGTACAGTGTTGGGGATCAATTAATACCAAGAAACTAAAAAAAAATGAAATTCAATCTCAAATTGAAATTGCACCTAATAACAGCTCATGAACAGGTAATTAAAAAAACTGAAATTTAATCTCAAACTGACAAAAAACTGAAATTCAATCTGATAAGCATTGTACCTAATAACAGCTCATGAAATTGAAAAAAAAAAAAATGAAATTCAATCCCAAACTGAAATTGCACCTAATAAGAGCTCATGAACAGGTAATTGAAAAAAACAATTAAATTCAATCTGGGCACTACCAAACCTCATAAACAGATGTCAAACACATGAGCATTGTCCAGTTTCATTTGAACATTTCGTCAAACACATGGTGAGCAAAAGGGTTAGAAGACAACAGCAAATACAAGCATGGACGAAACAGGCCAAGTTAGAGTAGTAGGTAGAGAAAAACAAACAAGCAAGAGCAGTAATTAGGAAAAAAACAAAGAGAACAGGCCAAACACCAACTACACCCTAAAACCTCTCACCGCTGCCAAGTTAAACACTAGATCATTCACCCCAAAGACCACATCCTTGCACTTATATTTGACCCACAAAGCAATTTTGAACCAAAGATTCCCATCTGACTTGAATTCCATTAAACTTGAGGTCATTACGAGCCTTCCAAATTGACCAAACCATGGCCTCCACATCTTCTTTTCTAAGTTCCCAAATTTAAACCCAAACCCCCAGTGTGACAAATTTGAAAAAGATTATGGTGTAACCCAGCAAACATACCATCATTCTAGTAATTCAACCTATATCCTCCATATCCAAGGACAATGAATGAACAGATGCCTCAACCTTAACATGGGTCGATTTGGGGTTGGGTTTGGGTGAAGGTATGCAAACGGAAGAAGAAAACCCTAGAGGTTGAAATTAGGGGAATAGAGACTATAGAGAGGACATACCTGGAGTAATGCTCCAATGGTGGATTGACGGTAGTGCTCGTGTGCGATGGCGGTGATGCTTCGTTAACGATGGAGACAAAAGCGAGAGAGAGAGAGAGAGAGGCGTGAGAGAGAAAGAGAGAGTCACAAAGTGAGAGACAGACAGAGATGTATGAGAGAGTTAGAGCGTGTGGGAGTGTATTTCTTAAACCTAGTTTATTTTCTTTCCTGACTAACTTTTTTAGTCGCCAATAATAAATAAAGGCCTTTCCTCCGACGAAATATTTAGTAGCCAATTAATTTTCCCTCCAAAATCTGTAGTCTAATTTTTAAAATTTTAATTATAATTGCCGACTAAAATTTAGTCGCTAAAAGTAAATTAAATACTGACTAAATTATTTTTAGTAGCTAAAGATAGTACATTTAGGGACTAAATTTTTTTTAGTCGCATATGGGGTAATTTTTAGTTCTTTGGCGACTAAAATATTTTTTAGTCCCTGAAAATTAATTTTTGGCGACCAAACTTTTGGTCGCCAAAGATAAAAAGTAAATTTTTATTTTTTATTTGGCAACTAAATAATTTTAATAGCCAAAACTAACTATACAGCAACTAAAATATTTTTTAGTCATCAATTGTGGCATTTTTAGCGACTAAAATATTTTTAGTAGCCAATTGTTACATTTTTACTGACTAAAATTTTTTTTAGTAGCTAATTGTTGCATTTTTACCGACTAAATTTTTTTTAGTCGGCAATAATCAATATACCCCGACTAAAAAAAATTAGTAGCTAAATCTTGTACTTATGCCAACTAATATAATTTCTGGTCGCCAATTCCACAACTTTTGGCGACTAAATATTTTTTAGTAGCCAAATTTAATCGCCAAAAGTGTAATTTCCTATAGTGAACTTAAAATATATAATTAATGACACAATACCTACACTATATATATATATATATATATTCATTCTAATGAAATGGTTAAAATTTAACTCATTATTAACTATTTTTGTATACATTTTAAATAAATTTTATACTATTATTTAATTTTAAAATTATTTTTTTAACCCGTGCATAGTACACGTGCCATGTTAATATGAACAAAACTGAAAAGAAAAATGAGAGAGAAAAAGTGAAAAGGAGGGTGTGGATATTATTTTTCTTTGATATATATATATATGCTTGTGTGCAGCATTAATTTAATACAAAGATTGTTGTATAGTCCTTCATTTAAACCTCAAAAATTTCCTCCTAATTTAATTTATATTCAATTTGGGCCTTGTATGCCCAATCGACTGATGCTTTAATCTATACATTTTGTAAGCTATTATATATAGATTATAATTGATGTAAAAAATTATAATGATCCAATAAATTTTATTGATTATGTTTTAAAAAATTGATAATCAATTTTGAAAAATCATAATCGTGGTTCATTTTTATAAATAAGGAACACCCCAACAACAACAACATGCAAAAGGTCCGAAAAAAAAGTAAGGAAACACAAGTTATTTTATTATGGTGCCTGCCAAGATAATCTTAGTAGGCAATATTTCACAACGTTATTGCATTGGAAAATGAAAACTAATAAAAGCAAAACATGAAACACACATAAAAAGAAAGAAAAGAAAAGAAAAGATGGAAGAAAAAGAAGAAGAAGCCATTGTGTGATTGCATTTAACATATGCAATAAGCCTTTTAAACCTCTAAATTATTCTTAAAGGATGAGTGAAGTCTTGTGAAAATTTGCAGAGATATTACCCACAAACATCTACGCACCAATGAATCGGTGGTGGTGGTTTATTTTAATTTCTCACAGACAAGACATCCTTGGAGTCCTTGTCTATGTTGTCAGATAATGCGCATAAGCAGTAGGGGTAATCGTCGCTATCCCTGTAAAGGCATACATAAGTGGTGGCGAAGTCGGACTGTTGTAGTGGTACCAGCAGTAGCGGTAGTAGCAGGAGCAACGAAGTACTCGATGTCAAACAAAGTACCATCATCCGAAGTGGTATCAGTATCAGCAGCAATCCATCCATTCTGCGCCAATTTCAATTGCCAGTATTTGTTGGTTTAATGACTTTTTATGTGATACATATCAATCCCAGTACATGCCTTCTCAAGGTACATTGTCGGGCCACCCTTTCCGTTGGCTGAGAGACGGTCATTTTTGGGTCCATTCGGCGAATCGACGGCATATATTTATCTATGGGCCGCATGTATTTATCGGTGAAGACTGATTTGAACAATATTGTCTCACCAACTGTAGATGCCATTCTCTCTATCTCTCTCTTCTCTTCTTCCCTCTCCTTTCTCTCTCTCTTAATAATCACTTTTACTCTTTCCTTGTTTTCTTGTGCTTCCCTAACTCAAACCTGTGCTGCTATTTATAAGCAAAAAAAGGATTCAAATTCTGTACGGATCATTTGAAAAACCTTAAGTTTACGGGCAACCATTCAGAGGCATGCTATAGTTGTAAGATTTAATAATACATGTAACTATAATAATAATACAGAATTAAACTTTACAGAATCTTGAATTCAATACAACTGAAGAATAAAACAAACATACCTTTGTCAGCCATTGAATTAGAGAAGTTGAGAAAGAGAAATGTTAGGGATCATGAAAATTTTTTCATGAAAATGATCATGAAAAATTTGTGACCCTTAGATTACCTTGATTAGTGTGTGGTGTTTTATTATAAGTGTAATCTAAAGGTCACAAATCTTTCATGACCATTTTCGTGAAAGACTTTTCATGATACCTAGCATTGCTGGTTGAGAAAATACCCCTAATAGTTGAACCTTGAATTATTGGCTCACCTTCTTCTCTCTGTCTCTCTTAATTAGGATGGCTATAAAATTTAGAGTGATGGAAAAATACTTATCATATGAAAGGAGAGTCACTCATCCTTATATAGAGGAGAGAAGAGGGCCAGATAAACTCTTATCAGAAGGATTCCTAATCCATCAAGGTTTCCTTCTTATCTTAGAAGAGTGATTATATTAAAATTCTAATTATTGAACTTTATATATAATATTGGCTTTTTCTAGTTGTGGAGTCCAAATAAATTAAAACATGTAGATATATGTAGGCTATTAGGCTACACTAGAAAATAAGCCCAACATTCTCCCACTTGGCCCATTAAGCCGATTATGATGCAATTATGAGCTTTTTTTTTTTTTTTTTCTTCAAAATATGCAATTTATAAAATTTTTGACTCATTGGATTCCACACTAAAAATTTTGACACGCGATCACGAATTTTAAAAATAGCCAATAAGTTCAAATATATTAGAAATTATAATACTGTGATTACTTCAGATCACCAATGTGAGTCATAGCGGTTATATAACATTTATGTCATATTTCTTTCTATGCACCACACCATCGATAACCTTCACTAACCTAGTCCTTTATCGGTATATATAATTATTTGCCTGAAAGGCCTCTGTAATTTGTCTTGTTAAGACATTTTCTGTTTATCAATATTCAATTTAATGGGTACACACACTTTTAGAAATAGGAAAATTAGAAACAAAATTATTATTGCACAAATAGTGTCAAATAAAAATAAGCACTCAAGATTTACCATGCACATCAAGGGTTGCTTAAAAGACTCATCCTGATAACATGCTCTTTGTATGTCTTTGGTAGCAATTCCTTTGTGAATGGATCAACAATCATAAGAGAGGTGCTTAAGTTCTCAATTAACACTTGTTGTTTCTGGACTCTTTCTCTAATAACTAAGTACTTTACTTCCATGTGTTTGGAACCACTGGAGTACTTTCCATTCTTAGAGAAAAAAACTGCTGCGGTATTGTCATAATATATCTTCAGCGGCTTGGCAATTGAGTTAGCAACACCAAGTCATGAGATGAAATTTTGCAACCATAAAGCATGATTTGTAGCCTCAAAGCATATGGAATGTATTTTATTTGTTTTCTTTCCAAGTCATTCCTTGGACACTGTTTTTCACTTAATTTATCACCCTTCATGATGGGTGCATCACCGGCTGAACAAAACTGCATATTGAATCTCCTTAAAACACGATCAATATATCCTTTTTGAGATGGTCCTAGCAATTCTCGAGATCGATCCCTAAAGATCTCTATACCAATAACATAGTTTGTTTCACCCATATCGACCATTTTAAAGTTCTTAGAGAGATATTCCTTGGTTTCATGTAATAAGCCAAGGTCATTACTAGCTAACAAAATGTCAGCCACATATAGCACCAAAATAATGAAAATACTTCCACTAACCCTCAGATATATGCATTGATCAACTGCATTTTCCTTAAATCCGAAGGAGGTAATAGTATCATTAAACCTTAAATACTATTGCCTGGAAGCTTGTTTAAGGCCATATATGGATATCTTTAATTTGCAAGCTAAATGTTCTTTACCTTTCTTTACAAATCCTTCCAGCTGCTCCATATAAATTTCTTTATCCAAATTCCTATTCAAAAAAGTAGTTTTCACATCCATTTGATGCAACTCTAAGTCATAATCAGCTACCAATGCTAGGATGATTCTAAGTGAGTCCTTCTTAGATACTGGAGAGAAGGTCTTTGTGTAGTCTATGTCTTCTTTTTTGAGTAAAACCCTTGACAACAAGTCTGGCTTTAAATGGTTCGATATTGCCTTTTGCGTCACGCTTGGTCTTGAAGACCCATTTACACCCAGCCTTTTTACAGTTATTAGGAAATTCGACAAGATCCCAAACACTATTCTATTCCATGGATTTTAACTCTTCATTTATAACATTGACCCATTTAGAAGAATCATCACTATTTATGGCCTGTGAAAATGAGACTGGATCTTTGTAAATCCCAATATCAAAATCAGATTCCTGTAGATACACCATGTAATCATCTGGAATGGCATGCTTTCTTTCCTTCTGAGATCTTCTCAGAACTGCCGGTTGTGGTGGTTCTACAATATTTTCAATGGTGGTATCTTCATGAAGTGGTGAAACATGAGGTGGTGTAGGATTTTCATTATGTTGTTCGTTTCCCTCAGCCTGTGGAATAGTTTGAGGTACAACAATTTTTTCAATAAGGGTCAAATGTTGGGACATCCACCCTAATTTCCTTGAAATTCACCACTCATGTTTTCTCACTCCCACTAATTTTACCATTCTCTAGAAATCTAGCATTACTAGTCTCCACTATCCTCGTACTGTGATTGGGACAATAGAATTTGTACCCTTTAGACTTGTCTGGATAACCAATGAAATATCCAGATATTGTTCTTGAGTCCAACTTTTTCTCTTATGGGTTGAAGATTCTTTCCTCTGTTGGACAACCCCAAATATGTAAGTGTCTCAAACTAGGTTTCCTATCAGTCCACCACTCAAAAGGGTTGTTGGGACCGCCTTACTAGGAACCCTATTTAAGATATACATTGCAGTCTTTAAAGCTTCACCCCACAGTGAAATAGGTACAATTGAGTAACTTAACATACTCCTAACCATATCTTTAAGTGTACAATTACGCCTTTCAGCAACTCTATTTTGCTGTGGCGTACCAAGCATTGTATATTGAGCACAAATGCCTTTCTCTTTTAAGAATTTGGAAAATGGGCCAGGATTTTGGCCTGACTCATCATATTTACCATAATACTCACTACCCCTATCTGATCTCACTATTTTAACCTTTCTATCTAATTGTCTCTCGACTTCAGTTATGTACACCTCAAGGATGTCAACAGCCTAAGACTTTTCATGAATTAGATACAAATATCTATAACGTGAGAAGTCATCTATAAATGTGATAAAATATTTTTCACCACTAAGACATGGGATGTTGAGTGGCCTACAAATATCTGTATGAATTATCTCAAGAAGCTCATTACTTCTTGTGGCACATTTCTTGGTGTGTTTGGTTTGCTTTCCTTTAATGCAATCCACACATATCTCAAAATCAGTGAAGCCTAGGTTTTCCAAAATCCCATTCTTTACCAAATTTTCAATTCTATTTCTAGAGATATGCCCCAACCATCTATGCCACAAGATTGGGGATTTTTCATTAATTAGACCACGTTTTAAACCAATATTCGAATGCAGAGTTACTAATGATTGTGCAAACTCATGATTTAAGGTAATTTTATATAAACCATCACATAAATTACCAAAACCAATCATTATTAAATTAAACATTAAATTGAGTTTTCCACAACTAAATAAAACTGAATATCCAACACGATCTAATTTGAATAACGAAACTAAATTTCTAGAAATTGAAGGAACATAAAAAGTGTCTTCTAGATCCATCTGATGACCTATCTCTAAGATCAGTCAGTAGGTTCCTACAGCTACGACTTCAGCTTTGAGATTGTTTTCCATATAGACAAATCTTTCACTTTCCTTCAGTTTCCTAGTTGAGAGGTATCCCTGCATGTCATTTGTAATGTGGATCGTGGCCCTAGAGTCAATCCACCAAGTATTATAAGGTACTTCAGCAAGATTTGATTTATAACAAACAAAAGAAAATTTCTTACCTTTCTTTTCGAACCAAGCCTTTCACTTGATGTAGTCTTTCTTCACATGTCCCTTCTTGCCACAAAAGTAGCACTTGGCAGTGAACCCATTCTGAGCCTAATTTTCTTCCCCAGGTTCATTCTTTTTCTTTGGTGGATTTTTCTTTGAATTTACAAACATACCCTTCTTTTCTTTTATAGCTCCATGAGTTACAGCCAATGCAGTTTGACGTCCTCCCTCCCTCAACCTTACTTTCTCTTGAACACACATATAAGTCAGCTCATTCAGACTCCACTTATCTTTATTGGTGTTATAGTGAATTATGAATGTGCCAAACTGTGATGAAAGTTAGGTGAGAATAAACTGCACGAGGAAAGTTTCATCAACCTACATCCCTAAAGTTTTAAGCTTTGCAACTTTATCAGTCATATTGAGGATGTGATCCTAAACTCCTCGGTGGCCATTATATTTCATTGTTGTCAATTCAGCCATAATAGTGCCAACAAGTGGCTTGTCGATCTTCAACAGCCTTTAAGATAGAACATGTGACGCCTCAAATTTTACTTTAACCGTTAGGGTAACGTCACTAAAGAGTCCTTTGGTCCAACCACCTTAGATAGCAACTATCTTTTTGACAGATCTTAAGAGGTATTAACACAAGGTCTCATAAGTAACGTGGAAATAGGCATAAACAATATATATTAAAGCTATGTGTAGACACCCCATTTTTGACCGACCTTAAGACTCAGAAGTCATCGATTGAGCACTCGGTGATAGTGCGTGTTGTGCTTGTTCTGAGGTTTCAGAGTTTTGGCTGAGAGCCTTGTCTCCGGGTCTCGGAACTTGTGCTTTGGCTCAATTTGAGGACCAAGTCTTGTTTTCCCTTCCCGGAGGGAGGGAGTGGTCTTGTAGACCATCTCTCTGTGGTCATAGACTACTTTTCGTGGTCGTAGGCCATTTTTCCCATTTGGAGACTAGTTTTCGATTTTCGGAGCCTTCGACCACGTGCCTTGTCTTGGGACTGCTTAACGTTCTTCGTTTGGCGTGATTTTTGAACCACACCTTGTTTCCTTGGCCTAGAGGGCCACTGTGGTCCGGGAGACTACTTTTGGTGCTCAACAGCTAGGTTTCGAGGCTCCCAGCTGCGCGCTTTGCCTCCCGAACTCTCGTTTTGTATTCGTGTTGGTTTGTTTTTGGTACAAACCTTGTTTTCCTTTCTTCGAAGGTGGTACGAGGGTGGGAGACCAATTTTTCCCCTTTGAGACCACTTTCCTTCCCGCCAACCAGTTTTTCGGTCGAGAAACTGGTTTTCTTGGTCTTTGGGCCACCTTTTCTGGTCTCCTACCCCACCATTGGCTTGCTTTCAGTGTGGAGACCACCATTTCCCCCTGCCGGCCACTTTTTTTTCTGGGAGACCACTTAAAGTGGTCGGCCGACCACTGCAAGTAGCAGGCCGACCACTTTAAGTGGTCGGCAGCTCTCCTCCCGTTTTTGCAGACTGTGTGGATGCTAGCTGTGCCAGCTGGAGGGCACAGACTGTATCCTTCATACACGTGGATGGAGGGATTGCATCCAAGTTTTAGCTTCTCCAAGAAGCTTGAACCTTTGTTTTTCTATAAGAGAGGCTCTCCCTCTCCATGGCAGAGGTTCTGAAATTCCTAAGGCATAAGTATATATCTCTCTATATCTCTATATTTGGGGCCTAAAGAGTGGGTTGTTCTTCACTTTTGTACCAAAACCCTTAACCATACACCCCCACCATTGAACTGAGGTTCTTCAAGGAACTTTTGGAGGTTAAAAAAGTTCATTCTTGGCTGAGAAATCTGCTAGTTTTGCAATGCTTCAAGGATAACCTCTTTTCTCCATTTTAAGCTTTATTTTGGTTGCTCTCTTGGTCTCATTTTCATGCTTATTTAGGCCTTGCTTTCAACTGAAAAAAGTTTTGTATTTAAGTGTTTTTGATGTTTGTTTAAGGCCTCTTGGGTGTTGAGGGTCTTCTACCCTCTTGCACGCCTTGTTTAGCCTTGTTTTGTGCCATGGTTTAAGGCCTTTGAACCAGTCCTTGCTTGGCGTTCTAGCCACTGAAATCCAGTGGATTTTCGGTAGTAGGCATATGGTTTTGAGGTCTCAAATCAAAGGGCGGTGATCCCCTCTCTTCTTGTTTTGTTTGCTTGCATTTTTGGCCTATCAAAGGAGCATGCATCTTCATACTTTCAAGGCTTGGTTCAAACACTTTTTCATGACTTTTAGGGCCTGCCTTAGCTCTGTCTATGGCTGGTTTGGCCACCTTGTGTTTGCTTCTTGTATGTGTAGTGTATTCCTATTTGTGGCTCATCAAAGTAGCATGTCTTTCTAGCATGTATTGGCTCCATTTTAGTAGATTTTTGGCCATCATTTGACATGTCATGACTTTTTTTTTGACTGGTTTGGTAGCCTCTTGCATGCGCCATATGCTTGTAGTGTAAATCTTGTTTACTAGCTTTGTATGCATGATATTTTGGCTCATTATCCTAACATATTTTGGCCATGCCCTAGCATGATTTTTTTCTTATTTTGTACTATCTTAGCTCTGTTTTGAGGCTTCTTGGTCGAATGAGGCTTGTCTTGCATGCTTGTAGTGTAATAGCCTTAACTAGCTTTGAGTTTTGAGGTCTCTTGCATGATTAACTTGAGGTATTTACATGTTTTGGCATCACCAAGAATGATATTTCAGAGCATGTAGGGTTGTTACACTTCCATATTTTTCGCTCTTTAAGTGCTCTTGAGGGTTGTGCTTTTGTGCCCTATTGTGAGCCATTGCATGAGCCTCATTTTCGTGCCTTTTAAGCCATCATCCCAACTCATTTTTGCTACTGTTTTGGCTTGCATAGGGTCTATTTGGGGTTAGTTTGGCCATTTGAGCATTATCTTGCATGTCTCTTGTGTAATACACTTCACTAGCTTTTGCCCTTGAGCTTTTCAACATGCATTACATGGGTTGTTAGCATGATTCTAAGTCATTTTGCATGCCATTTCAGTGCTGGAACGTATGCCATTGCACCCCATGTTTCATCCTTTCAATGCTTTTGGAGAGTTGTGTTTTGAGCCTTAAGCTTGGGCCGATATGCATGCATGTTTGTATAGCATTTTGAGTTTCTATCTTAGCATGTATGGCCACTGATTTGGACATGGCTGAGGCCTATCCATTTTGGTTTATGTCCATTGTGCATTGAGTATGCCATGTGGTTCATAGCATTGAGAATGCCATGTTGCATGATTGATTATTGCATTTGTGCACGCCATCTCCATTGCTTAGCGTATGCTAGTTACCATGTGCATTATGTATACTAGTTGTCATGAGCATTGTGTATGCCATGTAGTTTATAGCATTGTGTATGCTAATATGTTAGTTGTATGCTTTCATGCTTGTCCCTTGCATCGCGTTCATATGCTTGTTTCATTGTATTGAATGTTTGCATGCTTGAGCCGCATTGTGTATGCCATGCCATGTTATTTGTTGCATTGTGTTTGGAATATGAGTTAGTCCAAACACGGGAAACGAGGGACGTTTCATACTCGAAGTGATGAAACGTGCCTCAATTCTCGGTCGCCGACACTATTGACTATACATGATGGAGTTTTAGGCTTTATGTGTTCGTGTATGCATTCATTTCATATTGAGTTGTGCAATTTGGCTCCTCGACCATCATGCATCAAGGTGCATGATTGGTGGCCCGAGGATCGAGAACCACAACCCCTTGAGATTATGTAATGAGAGGGAGGGTGGTTGTGCATACATGTGTTGCAAATACTTTGCCATGCCTCTTTCTTGCTCTCTGTTACAGCAAACTGAAGTCTGGCAGCAGAAACTGGTCGGCCGACCAGATAAAGTGACCGGCCGACCAGTTTTTCTGGTTTTTAGCACAGAAAGTGGTCGGTAGGTGGTCTCCAATGCCAACAATTGGTCGGCAACCCTCCTACAAATTCCCATGATGGAGTTTCAGCCTTCTGGAGCTTTTTGTAGTGTTCTGAGACCAGTTTCAAACAGAGGCAAATCAGGGCATTGCGATGGATTTTCGCATGAGGCGATCAGGCATGTGTCCTTCATTATCCAAGGCAGAGCTGAGGCAGCCTACTTCGTGTAGTTTACATGCTTATTTAATTGCTAACTTAGTTAATTTGTTAATTAGTTAGAGTTGTGTAATAATTAGTTGTAGCTTGTTATTCATTTCATTGTGTAATAACTAGTTTAATTAGATTAATTAGATTAGTTAGATAGCTTAGTCTAGTATAGCTAGCTTAGCTTATTCATTTGGACCCTCCTTCGAGAGGGCACAATTTTGTAATAAGTGTGCGTGTGTGTGATGTATGTCATCCAACCCCCATTTCTTTCTCCTTTTTATTTACCAGCTTTTGATGGTTAGTTTAGGGCATATTTCAATTAGCATCCTTATGCTAGCATGTTTGCATTCATTCATTCGTATTGCATGCACCGGGCTCGGCGCATCATACTAACTACATTGTATTTCAATTCCAAGTTGAATACATGTATCAATTGTTGCATTTCACATGCCATTCTAGAATAGCCGAGCCTATCTTAGTTGCATTCTTGCGTGTGTTGCATTAGCCATCTTAACATGAACTAGGATCATGCATTGATTACTAACTAGTTTCTGTTTTGGCTCAGAGTGCTCGGTAAGTGTTTATGCTTTAGCATCCTTGCATGTGTGTGAGTGACTGCCATGATAGCATGCTTGCCCTGAGACTAATTGTTTATGTGATATAATTTCCTGAATGCCTGTGGGTGAAGGTTGGATCATTTGAATTGGGACAATTCATTGAAATCTGCATTTTAGCCTACTTGCGAGTAGCAAACTTCAAACCATTTTCCAAACACACGGATATGCAATGCTTTGTTCCAAATTAGGCGATCTAGTCTATACTTGTTTTGCTGTGCGCATCACATAGTAATTCTAGCTAATTAACAGGAATAAGAACTTATGTGTTTTCAAAAACAAGATATCATGTTTAGTACAAGCCGATCTTTGATCGGGCGAGCGGGAGTGCTCATTAAATGACCTTCCCCAATCGTACCCAAGTTCCCGAGCCGAGGCAACTTTGGTGATGACGAACATGTTGCCTTAGGCATGAGTCAGGGTTTCCTAAATTTCCCAAAACAAAACATTTAGGTGGCGACTCTGTATCTAGCAAAGCAGTCCATGTTTGGCACTTATTTATAAAATTCAGTTTTCCAAAAATGATTTGCCGGGTTTGGACTCTTTGGTGATTAATCAGTCTCGCATTGCACATTGTGAGATCAGATTAAGAACCGTGACATTGAGTCTGAACTATAGTAAGCCCAATGAACAAAACGAGATTTTCCCAGGACGTTCGGGCGCGTTTACTGTTTCTGGTGACTCTGTTGGGGATTTAGAGAATTTGACTCGGACTCATGATATCTTGTTTTGTCTACACTTATGTGTTTCTTTGCATTGCATGTGCATTGGTGCGCCTAGGACACAATGTTCGCCGTCTGCTATTCTTGAATGGTTTGCCGGAGGCTCACTTTGAGAAGCGTGCCATAAGGCTGACCGGTTACGGGCTCTACCATGATGGGAACACAAACCCCGATTTTTACCGGGGCACCCTTTTTGACCATTCGACCTAGTGCATATTCGGAATCCATAATGACTATTCCAAACTAGGATAGGTTGCTTACCCGATTGTAGGTTGTTTGAGATCGCAGCGTGCATAGTGAAACCCTAGTTCCTGACAAAATAGGACAGGGAAACCCTACCCCAACATAGGGGTGTTTTGGCTCTCACTTGCTTGTTATGTGCTTTTAGAGTTGGCCTCTGCAGGGAATGCGCGTATCATTTTGCAAGTCTGGGTATCAGGCCTACGGGCATCAGTACTTGGGAATCAGTTTTACCTGCGGGTATCAGATTCAGATTTAGTGCAGTGATTTGGGAACTGATTTGTGGTTGAGGACGGTTCATTCAGCTTGAGTTTGCCAATTGTGTGTTGTGTTAATTTAAGCCGTTATGTTGTCCGTTTTTCTGTTCATTATTTCCTTATTATGCTTTATTTATCTTTTTGCAAGGTAGTTTAGCACCATTGATTCCGACCAGGCAGATATCCCCCGAGCACTCTGGGTTAGAGGTCATAGACTCAATCGATCCAGTGATCTGATAGACGGACAAGCAGTGTTTCTTTCTCTACCCTCGGTTACCAGACGGAGACCAAGAGGGCATAGTGTATCGATACAGCGGTCGTCAGATCAGTGATCTACCCCACCAGTGAACAATCAGGCTGAGGTCTTAGTTTCTACTGTAGGGACAGATATACCGGTTATTGAGATAAATCAGTGCAATATGGCAGGAATAGAGGAGATGATGCGTCAGCTCCAGGAAAGTATGAGAACCATGCAGCAGGACGCTGCCCGTCAAGCAGAATTTGCTAAACAACAGGCCGAGGTCATGGCCCAACAGGCAGAGTTAATCGCCAGGCTACAGCAGCAAACCGGAGCATCTGCTTCGCACCAGGCTCCTCTCCCACCAAGAGTTCCAATACCCGGGAAGTAGCCAATGTCCAGGAAGATACGGACATCCCAATCGGGCCGGCTCCGCCCCCGATCTTACCTCAGCTGTCTAAAGCACCCACACCCACTAACCTACTGGATTCTCCCTTTGAGTTCGAGGTGAACCCTACAGCGTTAAAAGTGAGCAAGCAAGAAAGGCTGTTTAAGAAGTCTCAGGGCGTGAAGTCCATTCCGGATATTGAGGATGGGTATACCGACTCGGCTGTGACTTTGCCAGATTGGTTTAAAAATGCCGCACATAGACCGTTTCGACGGCTCTGGGGATCTTATGGTGTATTTTCGGCTGTTTTCGAATATACTAAGGCCAATGGGTCTCTCCAGATTGCAGAAGCTTTCCCTGTTTGGTAAGACCCTGTCGGGTGTAGCGGCTATTTGGTATGCAAAACTGGAGGATTCCGTCAAGAGGAATTGGAAGGAGATGGCTAAGGCCTTCGTAGCTCAATACTCCTACAATACACAGATCGAGATTATGACCTGTGATCTCGAGACAACTAGGCAGGAGCCGAAGGAGAGTTTCTCCGATTTTGTGACCCGCTGGAGGGCCAAGGCCTCGATGATGACCATTAGGCCGACTGATAAAGATCAAATACGGATGGTTGTATGCAACCTCCAGCCCAAGCTCATGCAGAAGATGATCGTCCTCCCTTTCCCCACTTTTGCGGATCTACATGAGATTGGGGTACAGATCGAGAACGCTTTGAAGCAGGGTCTGATTAACAATGACAAAGAACAGCCCAGGAGGATTTTCAACCGCAAGACGAATGCAAGCACTGCAGCTGCCAGAGCTTCAGATATGAGCATGGTCACCACCACCACCCCAAGAACCCTTACAGCTACACCATTCACCGGCGCGTCCGGAAGTAACTCACAAACAACCAAGTATTGACCTCGAGGCCAAAGAACCTTCACTCCACTATACATGCCCCTGTCCAAAGCTCTGGGGATTTTAATTAAGAAAGGGCACTTGAAGCCCCTGGAGCCGCGACCATTGCCAGAAACACTTCCCTCCTCCCATAACCCAGCTAAATACTGCGCCTTTCACCAACAACATGGTCACGACACCGACCATTGCTTTAGATTGCGTCATGAGATTCAAGATCTCGTTGATAACAGGGTGATTGTGCTTCTGGAGAAACCCAATGTCACAACCAACCCTCTCCCACCACATAACCAAGCTCCACCTCCCAAACGCATCAACTCAATCCAAACTGGGGTTGTGTCATACGACCCTAGCATATATATCACCCCTTCTTACCTACCCAAGCCGGAGGTGTCCGTTCCTGAAAGCATTGACTTGTGCATGTTGGACATCTCCCGAACCCAACCTAAACCAATGGTGGTGATTATCGAAGGTAGAATAGGGATGACTCCGGAGGAAAGTGGGACTATTAATTCACGGTCTGAGGAATTTGGGAACTTTGCTGAGGAGGTATACAATCCGAGTGGCTACATTATGTCAGCAGGCCAGGTTAGGCCGAATGTGGAATTGCTAGTGGGGGCAGAGATTTGTGTAGTACGAGAGAATGGATTTGATCGGAGGCTAGATGACTTAACGGATCTGGAAGAGAACATTGCTAACCTTCAGTTTTTCAACGAACAAGATCCAGGAGACATGACAGTCAACTGGTTTGATTTTGATGGGTCAGCAGAGGCTACATGGTGGCTTGATACCAAATATTGTTGAAGAATCTCAGCCAGAACAGGGCCCATCAGAGACAAGGACATCAGCTGTGGCCGGAAGGGCCGGGAATCAGAATGCATCGCTGGAGAGCGACGGTGCCAAGAAATTCGCTAGGGATTTAGGCGTTTTGAATACAGGAGATGTTGAAAAATAGGCTGCACTGAAGCATTTTGAATGGAAAGGGATCGAAGACTCTGAGAGAGCCAGAAAGGCCAAAGCCCTTGTTGGGACTGAACGTGTTGTGTACACAAGAACAGAGCATGCTATGAGCACATGGACGGAAGGTACTGTGAGTACAGGGATAGTTGTAACGGAGCCAAACAGGTGTCTATCGGTTGTCGATGGCATGTGGTGGGAAGACGATGACCTATGTCTTGCCCACACCAATGAGGACTGGGGGAATAACCAGTCGGATGATACTTGGTATATTGACGAAGTTGACCACATGACTAGGAGCGGGCGGTGCTTCAAACCCCTATACCTAGATCAACCAGAGGCGTCCGGAAAGGACAAGGAGGCGGAGAAGTAGAAAGAAAAGCTACTCGAGGAAGAGGCTGTGCTGAAACAGTTGAAAAAGATATAGGCAGACATCTCCATCTGGGGACTGCTTATGGCTTCACGAGTTCATAAACAAGCTGTCCTATCTGCAATGGACAAGGCCAAACTCTCAATAGACACCACGCCTGAGCAGCTGGTAGGATTGGTTTTTCCATGAGGGGCTTCCCCGATGTTGACCTTTTCCGACAAGGAACTACCGCCCGAGGGCGCAGACCATAACAAACCACTCTACATCTCTGTGGAATGTAGAGACAAGTGGATACCAGTGGTTCTTGTCGACACAGGATCCGCCATTAACGTATGTCCGTCGAGGACGGCAAATGCAATCGGGTTGAAGCCCACAGACTTTGTGCCAACTACCCAGGTGATTCGGGAGTATGACAATACCACCAGAGAGGTGATGGGGACCGTGAAGATCCAGACTCAGGTTGGTCTAGGACAGCACGAGATTGACTTTCATGTCTTGGATGTTCCCGCAACCTTTAACCTACTCTTAGGGCAGCCGTGGCTGCACCAGGTGAAGGCAGTCTCTTCCACCTTGCATCAAATGTTGAAATACCCCCACGGGAAAGGGGTGGCTATAGTTTTTGGGAATTCGTCAATCCATCCGCCACCGGAGGTGTCTACACCGGTTTTGAAAATCAAGCATGGCACGGAGGACGTGTTCCTATCGGGATTTACCTTGGCCGAGGTCCGGGTTGTTCAAAACATCTTAGCTGTTGATGAAGGGTTGTATGTCAGCGTGCAGTCAGTGTACCTCATGAACAAGCTCCAGCACATCCCTGGGATGGGACTAGGAAGAAGTGGCGGAAGGGCATTACAGCATCGGCCATAGTGCCGCACAACCCGCATACCTTTGGCTTGGGTTATCTGCCCACCAAAGAGGACTGGGTGAGAAAAGGGAAAGAAATGGCTGGGAGAGCCAGAGCCAAGCAGACCGGGAGGCATTTTGAGTTGATGCATCGGCCTATTCGGGGCACCCTGAACGGACGCTTTGTTCGGGAGGGGGAAGACTTTCCATTCTACGGCTTCCTAGAGCCATGGTTGAATGCGGAGAGGAAGCGTGTGCTCGAGATCTTCTTCGATTTACAGTTCTCCGGGGATGATGTTGCCGAAGAACAGACAAACCCATCAGCTGAGGTTGAGCAGAGTAAGGAAGTGGATTCCGAGAATACCGAGATTGAAATGGGGGTAGCACTGGCTTGTTTACTTTCAAATCCTCCGATCGTTCATGAGTGCTTGGGGGATGACCTCTCAGTGTCCATGATTGGGAATGAAACGGCTGCGCGCTCATCTGCAAATATTCTGGATGCATCCATCGCACCCTCTCTCGTTTGGCAGTACGAGGAGGGATTCTTATCAAGCAGCACAGGGTCAGGTAGTGAGCCGAAATCTGATTCCACCGAGTCTGTAGAGTCGGAATCAGGTTCCTGCTTGTCTGAGTCTAAGTCTGGTATTCCTGGGGGTGACAACCCGGATGCCACTGTCCTATCTAGGTCGTCTTTTTCTTTTTCCTTTGAGTCTATTGTAACAGAGGAATCAGGCGACTAGGAAGTGATTAATGAGAATAGAATGGCTGTGATTTTTGAGTATTTTTCTGTGCCCTTGATTTATTGCATTAATTTAGACTTTCAAAACTTCGATGAAAACGACGAGGAAGAAATTCCTCCGGTTTTGAAATATTTGCTGGAACAGGAGCAGGAGAGGTTTGTAAAATCGCTGGTTGATGAAATCACCCAAATTAGTGTTAGTACTGAGAAGGATCCGTGGCTGGTCCAGTCGGGTCCACGTTGTCTTCGAAGGAGCGCGAGCGCTTAGTCGCTTTATTAAAAGATTTTAAAGTTGTTTTCGCGTGGTCCTACGAAGACATGCCTGGAATCGATCCTGAGATTGTACTGCACCGGATCCCTCTTGACCCCGAGGCCCGACCTGTTAAGCAAAAACTCAGAAGGATTCGCCTGGACTAGGCTCTCAAGATCAAAGAAGAGGTCATCAAGCAAATTGACGCAGGATTCCTGGTGGGTATCTGAGTACCCAACTTGGTTGGCCAACATAGTCCCAGTGCCGAAGAAGGACGGCAAAATTCGGGTATGTGTGGATTTCAGGGATTTGAACAAAGCCAATCCGAAGGACGACTTTCCTCTGCTGCATATCGACGAATTAGTGGACTTCACTGCGGGGCATGTGTTGCCCTCATTCATAGATGGCTTTTCAGGCTACAATCAGATTGTGATGGCACCCGAAGACCGGGATAAGACTGTTTTTACTACCCCGTGGGGGACCTATTATTATAGGGTGATGCTGTTTGGGCTGAAGAATGTTAGAGCTACATATTAACGAGCTGCGACCACGATATTACTTCACATGATCCACAAAGAGGTTGAGGTGTACGTGGACGACATGATTATCAAGTCTAAGGAAAGAGAGGGCCACTACACCGCCTTGCAAAAGTTCTTTCAACGGATCAGAGAATTTCGGTTGCAGCTGAATCCTCAGAAGTGTACGTTTAGTGTCACTGCAGGGAAAATGCTGGGGTTCTTGATTACATAGAGAGGTATCGAAGTCGACCCTTCCAAAATCAAGGCCATCTTAGAAATGCCACCACTGAGGACTGAAAAGGAGGTGCGAGGCTTTCTGGGTAAAGTGCAATTCATAAGATGGTTTATCACAAAATTAACCTTGACTTGTGAACCATTTTTTGGTCTCCTGAAGAAAGGAAAGAAGTTCCAATGGGATGGCCGATGCCAAGCTGCATTTGAACAGATCAAGCAATATTTACAGAACCCACCCGTGTTGTCACCACCTGAGCCGAGGAAACCGTTGATTTTGTACCTTTCAGTAACTAAAACTACAATGGGCTGCATGCTTGCACAAGAGTCTGAGGACAAAGTGGAAAGAGCTATTTACTACTTGAGCAAGAAGATGCTGGATTATGAGACTTGCTACACTACGCTGGAGAAGGCTTGTCTGGCTTTGGTATGGGCAACCAGGAAGCTGTGGCACTACCTGTTGGCTCACTCCGTAATGTTGGTTTCGAGATTAGATCCCATCAAATATTTTTTTGAGAAACCAGCACTTACGGGTAGGCTAGCTCGTTGGTTGCTTCTGCTTTCTGAATTCGATCTGAAGTATGTGACACGCAAGTCAGTAAAGGAGAGAGCGGTAGCGGAGTTCCTAGCCGATCACCCAATTGAAGGGGATCAAGCAGTTGAGTACTTGTTCCCAGACGAGGCCATTCTGTATGTTGAAGAAGAGTTTTGGACGATGTACTTTGACCGAACGTCAAACTAATACGGATATAGGATAGGGGTGTTGCGGATAGCACCCGACAATTCCCGTATACCTCTAGCATTCAAACTCCGGTTCAAAGTATCGAACAATGAGGCAGAGTATGAGGCGTACATTGCTGGACTAGAAACAGCTCTGGAACTAGGGGCAAAACGGTTGGACATCATCGGGGACTCGAACCTTGTTGTATCTCAAGCTAAAGGAGATTGGAAAGTCAAAGAAAAAAAGATGAGAATCTGTCACCAGACCTTGGACTTGCTAATTCCTCAGTTTGAGAAATTGAATTTTTCCCATCTATTAAAAGAGAACAACAGGTTCGCAGATTCATTAGCAACTTTATCTTCTATGATAAACATCCCTTTTGGAGTCCGGATGCAACCGATCATCATCGAACAGAAATTTGCGCCGGCCTACGAGCTGATTGTGGCCATAGATGAGGTACAAGATGAGAACCCCTGGTATTACGATGTCTGGAACTTCTTGGAAAATGAGGTGTATCCACCAGGGGCAAATGCCAAGGACAAAAGAGCAATTCGAAGAATGGCCGCTCAGTTCATCGTCTGAGGAGGACAGCTGTATAAGGGAGGTCATCTCGGGATGCATAAGCTGTGTGTCGATGCCGAAGAGTTGAAGCGTCTGATGGAGGCCATCCATGGAGGAGAGTGCAGAGCGCATGTGAATGAGGTAATGCTAGCCCGAAAAATTCTAGACAGGGTTACTACTGGTCCACCATGGAGGAGGATTGTATAGGCTTTGTCCGGCGATACCACAAATGTCTGATCCATGCAAATTGCATGAATATTCCGTCGTCGAAGCTGTACAACATGATTTCGCCATGGCCATTTTCAGTCTGGGGGATTGATGTGATCGGGGTTGTCACTCCGAAGGGGTCCAATGGGCATGAGTTCATTCTGGTCGTGATAGACTACTTTACAAAGTGGGTTGAGGCCCAATCTTACGCAGTGTTAAAAGCGTTGCATGTTGCAAAATTCATCAGAAACAACATCATACGTCGCTACGGGGTCCCGAATGAGATCATTTCAGATAATGGTTCCCACTTCAAGAAGGAAGTGATCGACTTGTTGGAGAAATACAACGTGGCTTTTCACAAGTCATTTACATATCGGCCGCAAACCAACGGAGCTGTTGAGGCCGCCAACAAGAACATCAAGCGTATTCTGCAGAAGATGGTGGAAACCTATCGGTACTGGCCAGATAAGCTGCCATTTGCTCTGTGGGGCTACCGGACTTCAATTTGAACTTCTACTGGGGCGACTCTGTATTCCTTGGTCTATGGGAAGGAGGCCGTCTGCCTATCGAAATTGAGGTTCCGTCATTACGAGTACTGGCTGAGTGTCAGATAGCTGAGGCAGATTGGCAGCAAAGCAGGTTCGAAGAACTCATGCTCTTTGATGAAAGAAGGCTGAAAGCACTGTACCATGTTCAGGGTTATCAACGACAAATTGCCAGGGCTTTTAACAAGAAGGTTAAGTCCAGGAATTTGAAAGAAGGAGATTTGGTGCTCAAGGACAACCGAGCTCCCATCCACGACCCTAGGGGCAAGTTCAGACCCAATTGGACTGGTCCTTACATCAAGTCTATCTGGTCTGGTGGAGCTGTCATTCTAATGGACCTAGATGGCCTAGAGTTCTCCTAGCCAATCAACATGGACAAGTTGAAGAAATATTTTCCCTGAGCGGCTCGCTAGGCCGAAAACCTGAAAGGGCGACCTAGGCAAAAATTAGAGCACAGAAAATTTGAAAATATAAAAACTAAGCTTGCAAGGTTGAAAACCCGCAAAGGGCGGCCTTGGCAAAAGTTAGAGTGCAAAAGGAGAGTGTTAATACATGAGTGAACCTAAGCCGAACAACGTAAGGCTTGATTCCCATCTTTGGGATACGTAGGCAACTTCATTATGAAGTCTAGCCATAAACACTTCCTCGATCAACTTTGTCCATGTGATCATGTTTGGTCATCTTTGTCTATTCTGTGTTCAAGAGCTCGGTTGTGATCTCCAATGCAGTGCTATTCAGACTAGGGGCAACTTTCCAGTTGCCGGAATCTGGGGTTGTGCATCTCAGTGACAGATCTTAGGCGTGTCCAGTTTTGACCCATATCAAAAATGGTTTTGAAAAGTTTTAATAAAAGTTGATTTTGTTCAAATTAATCTTTTTACAACTTAGACCATTTTTGGACCAAACGGGAAATTTTCAGTACCCACAACCTTCAATTTCATTGATTTCAATACAGAGTTCTCCTGCTCTTGAATACAAAATTGAAGTTGCTTTTCATTACATTCATAAAGAAAACTTAAAAGTTCTGATTAAGGCAAATAGATCCGGGGCATAGTCAGGTGTTCCTGCGCCCCCTTCCAGAGCTGGTCGAAGCCTCTGATGTCAAAGTAGGCCCCACATGTGCCTCTTCATTGAGCCAATCTATGCACTCATCAGAGAGGATGTAACTGAAAATGGGAGCGGGGGCCAGAAGCTCTCTAGTCCTCCATGTTGTGGCATACCGAGCAAGCTACGTGCCTCGAACAGGAAATGCAGTTGGGTACTCTATCCCCTCCTCAGGACAAGTCTGATCATGTCCAAACTGGCACCAAAATCGGAAAGGAAAATAGAACACACAGTGTGTCAGGCCGGTCAACTGAATCCCGGTCTACCGGGACATGCTGTAGCTCATCGCCGGTAGATTGAGCCAAGGACATCGCCAAGCAATACAACCTGCGGACAAACTGCACATCCAATCGAACCACCATCCCTCATCAAAGGCATTGACGAGACGTCGTCGAAAGAAATAGCTGTAAGCTGAGTATGCAGGGCAAGAGTCCACCACTCTCACTTTGTCCATCAACCACACCTGGGGAGGGACGAAAAATGAGAGATTAAAGAATAAAGAGATGTATGATGAGAGAAAAGTGAGAAAAGGGTTTTGAGAGAAAAATCGAGCCTGAGGGCCGAATGATGTGAGCAATATATATGTAAGACAGGGTGGGAAACATTACCTGTAGCAGTAGTAGACTCCTCGCGAATCTGGTCGTCTTCCGGTGATGAAAAACGTCCAAGCCCATCAATGTCTCGGCCAGTGTCATGGCAATGTAGCTCTTGCCCTCTTTTAAGCCTTGGGCAACTTCAATCAAACGAGTGCTAAACCCTCCAGAGCCTGGGGCAAGCAAGAAATGGGACAGTATGCACAAGCAAAGCGCATGTTGCCGAAAGCCCTGCCAATGATGGTCGCCGCGGTCACCGGCATCGGAAAACCGACGAATCAAACTCGGAAGGTCTAGCATTCCGTCACAAATCAATGACCGAGCATCATGCATAGTGAGCCCACACATTTGTCCTAAGGCTTGGATGTGGCCGAAGCAAAGCTGGGGCAAGATTTCTTCGTTGCGCTCAGATTCTATCAAAGTTTGGAAGTCTTCGAATGTATGACACATCTCTTGCCCGCCAAAGCTAAAGACATGTGTTACTGGATCCCAAAACCTTGCTGCGGCATGGAG
Source organism: Camellia sinensis (assembly GCF_004153795.1). NCBI lineage: Eukaryota > Viridiplantae > Streptophyta > Magnoliopsida > Ericales > Theaceae > Camellia > Camellia sinensis. The sequence goes on along the minus strand of NW_021024958.1, from coordinate 1,182,006 downwards.
AAACAGAAAGTGCAGTGGGGTGCGACTCAGCGTGAATAGTGCATTTATGCCGAAGCCTTGGAAGTTCAACTTTTCCGAGCCGTCTAAGTTAGCAATCCAAGTTGTGAGATTTTGGATGAGAAATGCCTCCATTTTGATGCAAAACTGAGATGGAATGAGAGAACCATGAAGCTGGAACCTTTATGGAGGATAAGGCACTGTTAGGAGGACAAGTGTCAAAAATCTGGAGGTCACCAGGCCAACTGGTCAGCCGACCAGTTTTTCTGGTTGGCCGGCCATGGAGAGAAACTGGTTTTCAGCGCTTTCCTAGCCTCTAGAAGAGAGTTCCTAGCCTCTAGAAGAGAGCTCCTAGCCTTTCCATGTTTTGGGAATGCTGAAGATCCGAGTTTACCTCTGTTTTGGATGCGTCCCGTCGCTCCGTTTGTTCAAGATGCATTTTCTTATCGAGTTATTGCTCTTTGTTTATCAAGTTGTCAAGATTTATTTATCGAGTTGTAAACTTGCTAAGGTTTGTTGTTTCTTAGTGAGTTAAGCTGTTTAATTTGCTATGTTGGCTCATTACCTGACTTGGCAATGTACAATGCTCAATTTCCATTCAATCTCTTTTTTGTGCAAAATGATGCGATGCGATGCTAAGAATACAAAATACAACACTTTTTGAACAAAAAGCTGTTTCATTCCATCATAGCTTCTTTTTACAACATTTTACAACAGGGTACAAGTTTTAAAGAAAATGAAACTGCCTAACGCTGTACAATGTGCTATAACTATATGTAAAAAGGAAAATAAAGCAGGAACATCTGCATCAGTGTTGTCAGGTTCAAGATCGGGAGGCTCTCTTCATCCTCTTCGGCTGAGCAGCCTCTGCACCACCCCCACCAGCACCACCATCTGAATCGGAGCCTCCGTCCTCATAATCCTCCTTGGCATCACCTCTGCTCTTAGAACTGGAGCCAGAGTCATCCTCTCTGCCTGTGGATGTCTCTGACTGAGGATGCGCACACTCCTCCTTCTCGCTGGACTCCTCGTCATCTCTGATAGGCGCTCTACGTCTGCCTCGGCTGCGAGTCGAGTCCCCTCTCCCAGCTCCTCGAGAAGGCTTGGATGGCCTGGCCTGTAGCGGCGGGACCTGAAAAAGGCAATTTAAATACATCAACCAAAATATATATATCAGATGCAGACGCGAGAATACTGCATAGAGTGTGTGCATGCAGATATAGTATGTGAATGTGGTGTGCCAGGTGTGCTCTACATATGCAGTCAATCAGTGTAGTGAAATGTTCAAATTCAGTATGACATCAGAAGGATGATAAATGCAAGGAAATTAAAAAGTACTGAGACGCCGGAGGCGAACAACAGCATCTCCCTCCGCAGAACCATGCCCTCGAGCGAAGCCACCACTCCAAGTAACCCCTCAGTATACTCCCTGGGAGGCTGCATACACAAGTTCAAGTCATCAGTGAATGAATGAATGTCTAAATGTCTGAATGATAAATGAAAATTGTGGAGCATACCGATGGTGAGTCAGGGTCATTGACGTATCGGTGATCCGGCTGCGGAGGCTCTAGCGGGATCTGGTATGGTGTCGCATACTCCCAACCTGTCAGCTCAGTCTGAAGATCTGGCCACCCAGCATACTAGTAAGTCAGGGGGATCTCTCTAGCCCCACCCCTTTGTGTGCCGGCCCTGCTAGTCGAAGGGGTATCTGTAGCCCGGGCTCGACTCGATGATGGCATGCCAGCAGCCCTTCTCGTGGGAGTGCAGACACCTGTCAGTGGAGGCAACAAGTACGTATGGTGGTAAGTCGCGTACTCCCCCTCCTCCAGCAACAGAACTGCATCAGTACCCAACATAAGGACCTCGACCTCTTGGGGAGTGAGTCTCTCAGTGGACTGCATGTCCTCTGGAGGTGCTGAGGGGATATCCTGAGCAGGGTTGCCCATCGTCTGATGCAAGAAGTGATCCCCCAGAAACCAGGCCCCGCCAGCTGGCCCCTCAAATAAAACCCTATATCGAGAAGCGACCCACGCCCTAGAGAACTGGAACCGGGCATCTCTTGACAAGGGTGCCCATGGTTGCCAAGTAATCTGCGGATGGCAAGTGCATAAACGGATTAGATGTCATAAATATGCAAGAGGAATCAAAGCTGAAAACATGAAGAACTGGGAGTTCTTGATTACCTCTATCGCCCATACAGTGTCGAAGAACTACCGGGGGTATAGCAGAGTCTCCGAGGCCTTGGCCGGCACCGACCCTTAGATCTGCGAGAGTAGGGGATCTCAAGAGGCACCTCAATCTCCAGCTCAGGGGCCAGCATCGAGAAGTAGGCATAAACCCATAGCTGTGAAAGACAGGACAGTAGCTGCCAGTATACAGAATATATAGGGGGTATAGAATGCTGAATGCAGAATGTAGAATGCAGAATGTAATGTGTGCCGTATGTAGTGTACATGTAATGAAAAGTAGAAATGTAAATCAAAGAGGGCAGAACATACCTCCTAGGCTCGCCAGTAGCCACCTACTATGTTTCCCCGCCCGCGGGAGGTCGCGCTCATGTAGCAATAAAGGGTAGCGAGGCCAGCGCCACCCCAATCATACTGACTGACCTGTGATAGGTTTACCAAAGCACTGAGCAGATAAAGTCCAACTGTGTTCCCCCTATCGGAGGACAAAGTGGTCCCGAGGAGGAACATCAAGAATCCCCGAGCGTACTGCTATATGGCCTCGATGGTCTCGGGCGAAGTCCTCCTGAACTGCTTAGAAAACCAGGTGTACCTGACCCTACCTGATGATCTGTCTATCGACGGGCGGGCTCCCAGCAGATAAATCCAAGCGGCCTCCCACTCACCCATATCTGCATCGTAGGGAATAAGTCGGCCGGCCATGTTAAGGCCCGTCAGCATAGAGAAGTCATATGGGGTCATCGTCATGTCCCCAGTAGCTGAAAAATGAAACGAGTTGGTGGTGTCCCACCATCTCTCCACAAGTGTCCCCATGAGGGTCCTACTCGCCGGATGACGTGATAAGCCCGTGCAGAAAGGTCCAAATCCTGCCTCATCCATGATATGGTGAATAGTATCTGGGAGCTCCATATACCACTCCCTGGCAATGATCGATCCATAACCTCGTGTAGAACGGGAAGATACCTGCGTCCAGAACGAACAGATGTATTCAGTTTCAAAATGAAAAGTATGAGCTGCGTGCAAAATTAAACCAAATACTGTGTTATGAACTGTGTGTTCAATATGCGTTGCGTACAAATGAAGTGAATGAGCTGTGTGTTCACAAATGAAAGTGTATGAGCTACGTGTTCAGAATTGAAATGTGTGAGCTGCGTTTCAAAGTGAAGTGAATGAGTTGTGTGCCAGAAAATGAGCTGTGTGCCCAAAAATGAGCTACGTGCCCGAAGAGTGAGCTGCGTGCCCGAAGAATGAGCTGTGTGCTCGGAAATGAGCTGTGTGCCCGAAAATGAGCTGTGTGCCCGGAAAGTGAGCTGTGTGCTCGAAAATGAGCTGTGTGCCCGGAAAGTAAGTTGTTTGCCAGAAAAATGAGTTGTGTGCCTGAAAATGAGTTGTGTGCCTGAAAAGTGAGCTGCATGCCCGAAGAATGAGCTGTGTGCCCGAAAAGTGAGCTGTGTGCCCGAAGAATGAACTGTGTGCCCGAAAATGTGCTGTGAGCCCGAAATAAACTGTGTGGTCAGGACGAACCGTGTGTTCAGAGTAAGCTGTGTGCTAAGTCAGCATCATATCCTAAATAAGTTGCTTGCCAAATCAGTATTGTGTTATGTGCGAGCCGTGTGCCAGGATAAGCAGAAGTACTGTGCATATGAATGTGTTCAGAACGAGCAGATAAAATACATGGCAAAAACATGAAATGTGAAGGAAATGCAGAATGCATTGTAGAGAATGTAAAAGTGAAGCACGTATCTCTCGCGCCTAGTGAGATAGGTGAGACTCTGGCTCCCGTAGCAGTAGGTCCATGGGTGCTCGCCGCGTGAAGTCGGTAAAGTGATAGAAGGTGTTAGGAGGAAGAATGTGCTCCTCCGGGTGGTATGTTGTAGGATCAGATGGTTGTATCCTTGGAGGCAATGGCATAATGTCTGGCTCGTCCTCGGCGTGTGAAGAACCTCCGTCATGATGAAAGTGATCCGCCATACGAAGAAATCTGCAAAAATGAGCAAAATGAGCCAAAATTACAAAAAGTCAACAAAAGTCAACTCTCGAAAAGAGAAAAAGTCAACAAAAGTCAACACCCGAGAAAAGGTGCCAAACTTCGAGACAAACATACCTCGAGTGTTGAAGATGGAAAAAGAAGCTCCGAAATCGAATTTTAATCGGTTCAAAACGAAGAGAATTGAAAGTTTTCGCGAAACAACTTCACGTGGGGCGTTGGAAAACGCATACAAAGTGTAGATCTGAGAGAGAAAAAGGTCTAGGGAGTGAGAGAAGTTGTTTTCGGCCTTAGAGGTGTGAGCAAAATTGATTTGGACTTGTATACTTAAAGGGCCGAACCTTAAAAGACAAAACTGGCCCGAATTATGTAAACTGGTCGGCCGACCAGTTTTTCTGGCTGGTCGACCACTTGGTGGTCAACAACTGGTCGGTGGGTGTTCTAGGTGGTCAGTGGCTCTCATGGGTGGTCTCCAAAGTCCCTTTGTTCTCCCTGTGTATTTTGGTGATGATTGGAGTCCTCGGCTCTCGAGAAAGTACAAGAAAAGTACACTTTTCGACACGAAATTGTCTCCGCGGGAACTTCAAATTCAACTCTTCGATGCGTGGCTCATTGTTACTCGTCAAGCGCAGGGTGTATCCTTTTTGAGTACGTTGTGACCCCTCCGCAAGGTAAATCGGAGGTTCCAGTTAAATCGCTCGCGTTAAGACTTGTATTTCCTTATTCGGTATTTTGTTTCGAACATACTATTGAAGTTGCACTTCTCTCGCATTGTCATGCACCCTTTCCTCTCTTGCATCTGTTACGCACACTTAAGCATGTTGTTATGCACGTCTCATAGCATTGTTATGCACACTACTTCTTGCATTGTTATGCACACCACTCGTCGCATTGTTATGCACGTTTCTCTCGTATTGTTAGGCACACTTTATTTGTCTTGTCACGCACATTTTGCTCGCATTGTTTTTGCACATTCCTTTTGCATTGTCACGCATCCACACTTTTCTTGCGTTGTCATGCACTTTTCACTTGTATTGCCATGCACGTCTCTAACGATATTGTACCTGTTGAGTTTCTTTCTTTTGTAGGCACGATATTGTATGTACGGTTCATTTGAAGCTGGTGCGACCAGACGAGCCGGACGGTATTATATTCTCCGTGTGAGACGTAGCGAGAATTGCATAATTCTCCTACATTCTTTCTGCATGTAATGTAGTTCGATTTGTATTCGTTTGCCTAAACTGTCGCATTTATTGTGTATAATTGCTTCATTACAGCTTTCTTTGCATGATCATAAGTTATGTCTGCATTGTGCATGTCTTTTGCATTTTGCCCCTGCCTGCGGGCACGTCTCTGTGTTATCTCGCCTGTTTATCTAAGTCTTCGACCTTGTCAAAAATGAGTCGTCTCTAGGCTTTAACATTCACTCCCGTCACTTATGATTTTCGAGTTCTGTCAAAGTGGGGCAACTGTGGACACCCCATTTTTGACCGAGCTTAAGACTTAGACGTCATCGATTGAGCACTCGATAATAGTTCGTGTTGTGCTCGTTCTGAGGTTTCGGAGTTTTGGCTGAGAGCCTTGCCTCCGGGCCTCGGAACTCTTTGTGCTTTGGCTCGGTTTGCGGACCAAGTCTTGTTTTCCCTTCCCGGAGGGAGGGAGTGGTCTTGTAGACCATCTCTCTATGGTCGTAACTACTTTTCGTGGTCGTAGGCCACTTTTCCTGTTTGGAGACTAGTTTTCGGTTTTCTGAGCCTTCGGCCGCGTGCCTTGTCTCGGGACTGCATAACGTTCTTTGTTTGGCGTGGTTTTTGAACCACACCTTGTTTCCTTGGCCTAGAGGGCCACTGTGGTCCGGGAGACCACTTTTGTGGTCGTATACTATTTTTGGTGCTCAACAGCTGGGTTTGGAGGCTCCCGGCTGCGCGCTTTGCCTCCCGAACTCTCGTTTTGCATCCGTATTGGTTTTTTTTTGGTACAAACCTTGTTTTCCTTGCTTGGAAGGTGGTACGAGGGTGGGAGACTAGTTTTTCCCCTTTGAGACCACTTTCCTTCCCGCCAGCCGATTTTCTGGTCGGGAAAACTGGTTTCCTTGGTCTTTGGGCCATCTTTTCTGGTCTCCCACCCCACCATTGGTTTTCTTTCAGTGTGAAGACCACCATTTCCCCCTGCCGACCACTTTTTTTTCTAGAAGACCACTTAAAGTGGTCGGCAGCTCTCCCCCCGTTTTTACAGACTGTGTGGATGCTAGCTGTGCCAGCTGGAGGGCACAGACTGTATCCTCAATACACGTGTATGGAGGGATTGCATCCAAGTTTTAGCTTCTCCAAGAAGCTTGAACCTTTATTTTTCTATAAGAGAGGCTCTCCCTCTCCATGGCAGAGGTTCTGAAATTCCTAAGGTATGAGTATATATCTCTCTCTATATCTCTATATTTGGGACCTAAAGAGTGGGTTGTTCTTCACTTTTGTACCACAACCCTTATCCATACACCCCCACCATTGAACTGAGGTTCTTCAAGGACTTTTTGGAGGTTAAAAAAGTTCATTCTTGGCTGAGAAATCTACTGGTTTTGCAGTGCTTCAAGGGTAACCTCTTTTTTCCCTTTTAAGCTTTATTTTGGTTGCTCTCTTGGTCTCATTCGCATGCTTATTTAGGCCTTGCTTTCAACTGGAAATTTTTTTGTATTTAAGTGTTTTTGATGTTTGTTTAAGGCCTCTTGGGTGTTGAGGGTTTTCTACCCTATTGCATGCCTTGTTTGGCCTTGTTTTGTGCCATGGTTTAAGGCCTTTGAACTAGTCCTTGCTTGGCCTTCTAGCTACTGAAATCCAGTGGATTTTCAGTAGTAGGCATGTGGTTTTGAGGTCTCAAATCAGAGGGGGGTGATCCCCTCTCTTCTTGTTTTGTTTGCTTGCATTTTTGGCCTATCAAAGGAGCATGCATCTTCATACTTTCAAGGCTTGGTTCAGGCACTTTTTCATTACTTTTAGGGCCTGCCTTAGCTCTGTCTATGGCTGGTTTGGCCACGTTGTGTTTGCTTCTTGTATGTATAGTGTATTCCCATTTGTGGCTCATCAAAGTAGCATGTCTTTCTAGCATGTATTGGCTCCATTTCAGTAGATTTTTGGCCATCATTTGACATGTCATGACTCTGTTTTTGGCTAGTTTGGTAGCCTTTTGCATGCGCCATATGGTTGTAGTGTAAATCTTGTTTACTAGCTTTGTATGCATGATGTTTTGGCTCATTATCCTAGTATATTTTGGCCATGCCCTAGCATGATTTTGTTCTTATTTTGGACTGTCTTAGCTCTGTTTTGAGGCTTCTTGGTCGAATGAGGCTTCTTGGTCGAATGAGGCTTGTCTTGCATGCTTGTAGTGTAATAGCCTTGACTAGCTTGGAGTTTTGAGATCTCTTGCATGATTAACTTGAGGTATTTGCATGTTTTGGCATCACTGAGAATGATATTTCAGAGCATGTAGGGCTGTTACACTTTCATATTTTCTGCTCTTTAAGTGCTCTTGAGGGTTGTGCTTTTGTGCCCTATTGTGAGCCATTGCATGAGTCTCATTTTTGTGCCTTTCAAGCCATTATCCCAACTCATTTTTGCTACTGTTTTGGCTTGCATAGGGTCTGTTTGGGGTCAGTTTGGCCATTTGAGCATTATCTTACATGCCTCTAGTGTAATACACTTCACTAGCTTTTGCGCTTGAGCCTTTCAACATGCATTACATGGGTTATTGGCATGATTCTAAGTCATTTTGTATGCCATTTCAGTGCTGGAACGTATGCCATTGTACCCCATGTTTCATCCTTTCAATGCTTTTAGAGAGTTATGTTTTGAGCCTTAAGCTTGGGCCGATATGCATGCATGTTTGTATAGCATTTTGAGTTTCTGTCTTAGCATGTATGGCCACTGATTTGGACATGGCTGAGGCCTATCCATTTTGGTTTAAGTCCATTGTGCATTGAGTATGCCATGTGGTTCATAGCATTGAGAATGCCATGTTGCATGATTGATTATTGCATTTGTGCACGCCATGTCCATTGCTTAGCGTATGCTAGTTACCATGTGCATGATGTATACTAGTTGTCATGAGCATTGTGTATGCCATGTAGCTCATAGCATTGTGTATGCTAATATGATAGTTGTATGCTTTCATGCTTGTCCCTTGCATCGTGTTCATATGCTTGTTTCATTGTATTGAATGTTTGCATGCTTGAGCCGCATTGTGTATGCCATGCCACGTTATTTGTTGCATTGTGTTTGGAATATAATTTAGTCCAAACACGGGAAACGAGGGACGTTTCATACTCGAAGTGATGAAACGTGCCTCAATTCTCGGTCGCCGACACTCTTGACTATACATGATGGAGTTTTAGGCTTTATGTGTTCGTGTGTGCATTCATTTCATATTGAGTTGTGCAATTTGGCTCATCGACCATCATGCATCGAGGTGCGTGATTGGTGGCCCGAGGATCGAGAACCACAACCCCTTGAGCTTATGTAATGAGAGGGAGGGTGGTTGTGCATAAATGTGTTGCAAATACTTTGCCATGCCCCTTTCTTGCTCTCTGTTGCAGCAAACTGAAGTCTGGCAGCAGAAACTGGTCGGCCGACCAGTTTTTCTGGTTTTCAGCACAGAAAGTGGTCGGTAGGTGGTCTCCAATGCCAACAACTGGTCGGCAGCCCTCCTACAAATTCCCATGATGGAGTTTCAGCCTTTTGGAGCTTTTTGTAGTGTTCTGAGACCAATTGCAAACAGAGGCAAATCGGGGCATCGCGATGGATTTTCGCACGAGGCGATCAGGCATGCGTCCTTCGTTATCCAAGGCAGAGCTGAGGCAGCCTACTTTGTGTAGTTTACATGCTTATTTAATTGCTAACTTAGTTAATTTGTTAATTAGTTAGAGTTGCGTAATAATTAGTTGTAGCTTGTTATTCATTTTGTTGTGTAATAACTAGTTTAATTAGATTAATTAGATTAGTTAGATAGCTTAGTCTAGTATAGCTAGCTTAGCTTATTCATTTGGACCCTTCTTCGAGAGGGCACAATTTTGTAATAAGTGTGTGTGCGTGTGATGTATGTCATCCAACCCCCATTTCTTTCTCCCTTTTATTTACCAGCTTTCGATGGTTAGTTTAGGGCATATTTCAATTAGCATCCTTATGCTAGCATGTTTGCATTCATTCATTCGTATTGCATGCACCGGGCTCGGCGCATCATACTAACTGCATTGTATTTCAATTCCAAGTTGAATACATGTATCAATTGTTGCATTTCACATGCCATTCTAGAATAGCCGAGCCTATCTTAGTTGCATTCTTGCGTGTGTTGCATTAGCCATCTTAATATGAACTAGGATCATGCATTGATTACTAACTAGTTTCTGTTTTGGCTCAGAGTGCTCGGTGAGTGTTTATGTTTTAGCATCCTTGCATGTGTGTGAGTGATTGCCATGATAGCATGCTTGCCATGAGGCTAATTGTTTATGTGATATAATTTCCTGAATGCCTGTGGGTGAAGGTTGCATCATTTGAATTGGGACAATTCATTGAAATCCGCATTTTAGCCTACTTGCGAGTAGCAAACTTCAAACCATTTTCCAAACACACGGATATGCAATGCTTTGTTCCAAATTAGGCGATCTAGTGTATACTTGTTTTGCTGTGCGCATCACATAGTAATTCTAGCTAATTAACCGGAATAAGAACGCATGTGTTTTCAAAAACAAGATATCGTGTTTAGTATAGGCCGATCTTTGATCGGGCGAGCGGGGGTGCTCATTAAATGACCTTCCCCAATCGTAACCCAGTTCCCGAGCCGAGGCAACTTTGGTGATGACGGACACGTGGCCTTAGGCACGAGTCAGGGTTTCCTAAATTTCCCAAAACAAAACATTTAGGTGGCGACTCTGTATCTGGTAAAGCAGTTCATGTTTGACACTTATTTATAAAAATCAGTTTTCCAAAAACGATTTGCCGGGTTTGGACTCTTTGGTGATTTATCAATCTCGCATTGCACATTGTGAGATCAGATTAAGAACCGTGACATTGAGTCCGAACTGTAGTAAGCCCAATGAACAAAACGGGATTTTCCCGGGATGTTCGGGCACGTCTACACTATGATGAACTATTGATATCACATAAGTCTTTTCTTTGGGCAAAACTTAGGTATATCTATTGTCCACTTGACAAGAATCACTTATGTAGGTCTAAAGTAATTTATGCAACTTTTCAGCTAGTTGGGTATTCAATTCTAATCTTTCAAATTACATAAGTTACATTACCCTACCCAGTTCATAATTATTTGAAAGTGACTCTCTTTTGGGCTAGTCTCAATTTCCTAATTATAACTGCAATTAAGAATATTATCGGCTTTAATGTCATCTTTTTAATAATTATTTTTATGTAGTTCTATATTCATAAGTTTTACAAATCTAGGCCACTTTGACAGTTGCTAAATTAGTAAACCCTATTAATACGAAACTAACCAACAATATTCTCTATTCATTAATTTGAATTATTTAATTATCATTAATTCAATCACTATTATGATTTCTAGAATTTCTTTTATGTGATTGCAATTACCAATATAATAATAATAATAACAACTCTGGACGAACATGAATATTTATATATCAAATTATGTAATATAACAATCATAAATATCTTATATAATGGTCAATAAGAATTACACCTGATATGAATTAACCATTCCAATATTTAATATTCACTGTCATAAAATTATATCATAATATCAAATTTAAATCATGAAAATATATAAATATCAACAATAATAGACAATAAGTGTATATAATCAGATAAGGTAAAATCATAATTCTTTAATAGACTGAATGATTCAACAAATTGCTTTTAATCTATGCCCAACGGCAGAAAATATAAATATTACACTCAATTCAGTGTCATATTATAATGATTATAAAAATTATTATTGCTAAAATTAATTATAAATCGAAGCATGCATATTACACGTATACAAACAGATTGATGGCCATATGCTGCACAAAAGAATAAATTTAATTTTTTTTTTTAATATTCCACTTGGGTAGTCGTACATAGCTGATAGCACCACAGTTGGTTAGTGACAAGAGCTTGGATCTTTTCCACCTTATATATAACATCTATTGATTTGGAGATCTACTAATTCACAAAATATAAATGCCAATTAACTAAGATCATCATAGGCTACAGAATTAGCCGAGGAAAGAATTAACTCTTCTTTTGATAATAAAAACAGATGTACCGTTTTATAAATAATTATAATAATAATATTTATAAATATATTATTATTTCAAGGTGTATTGATTTACAAAACTAAGGTTCTGATACCACATGTAAGATTTAATAATACATGTAACCATAATAATAATGCGAAATTAAACTTTACAGGATCTTGAATTTAACACAACTCAAGAATAAAACGAACATACCTTTGTCAGTCATTGAATTAGAAAAGTTGAGAAAATACTCCTAATAGTTGAACATTGAATTATTGGCGTTGAGAAAATACCCCTAATAGTTGAATATTGAATTATTGGCTCACCTTCTTCTCTCTGTCTCTCTTAATTAGGATGACTATAAAACTTAGAGTGATGGAAAAATATTTATCATATGAAAGGGGAGTCACCCATCCTTATATAGAGGAGAGAAGAGGGCCAGATAAACTCTTATCAGAAGAATTCCTATTCCATCAAGGTTTCCTTCTTATCTTAGAAGAGTGATTATATTAAAATTCTAATTACTGAACTTTATATATAATATTGGCTTTATCTAATTGTGGAGTCCAAATAAATTAAAACATGTAAATATATGTAGGCTATTGGGCCACACTAGAAAATAAATACAACAATAGCTTCTCTAAATTGCAAGGGAGACGGTCAATTTATCCTTTTTTAATAAGAATACTACTAACAACCAATATTAGGCATTCATTAAAAATCAAATACTACAAGAAAAAAAATTCTCAATAAAAATTGCAAATATTTATGGTGCTGATTTGGAGTTTACTCTAACAATCAAATTGTAAGGACAGGAAAAAAAAAAAAAAAAACTCTGTTTCTCCATAAAAATTTCAAATATTTATGGTGCTAAAAAAAATCTCTATAACATCACTATATTCGAGTTATCAATATCAATGAGTCAATAAGTGTATTAGAAGTAAAATGGAGTGAGAATAATGACTCTCATAATTTTTTAAAAGAATATAAAAAAAGTGGATAGTAAAAAAATAATTCTGTGTACATGTTAATAAAATATTGAAAGATTCCATAATTAAATTTAATCACACATTATATTTGTTATATTTTTGTGTATAAATTAAAGAATTTCTTAAATAAATTCAATCACACGTCACCACAAATATAAGTTTCAATAAAATTAGATAGAATTTAAATCCCATCGAAAAATATATTTTTTAATATATTATAAATAAATAATTAATTAATTTAATAGCAGGACGGGCCGAGTTGGGTTGAAAGTATATAAATTCCAAGCCTAGTCCATTAATATTTTCGGGTTGAAAATGTTGGCTCAGTCAAACCCTATGGGTTAAAACAATATTCTCAAGCACTAGCAAAATAGGGCAGAGTCAGGCGAGTTGGGCTGGCCAGTAGGCCGATGTCCAACCCTACTTGCATCCTATCACAAAATCATTTGTACCTCCCAAATTTTTATAATTTTTTTTTATCTGTCTCACTGTTTTGAAATTCCCTCTTAAATAATTGTTGTACGTAAGTATGATTGCATCAAGACTTTGATGTAAGCTAAAGGGCCATACTAGCCTACTATACCTTCATTTGGAATATGGGTTGGTTTTTTGGCTTTTTGAGGGGTTAAAAAGTTTCGTTTGGGATGGACTTTTTGGTTTTTTTTTTTTTTACTTTTATGAGATAAAAAATGAAATGATTATAATTTGAATGCACTACAGGAAATTACACTTTTGGCGACTAAAAAAATTAAGTCGCCAAAAGTTGTGGAATTGGCAACCAAACATTATATTAGTCGGCAAAAGTACAAGATTTAGCTACTATTTTTTTTTAGTCAGGGTATATTTATTATTGCCAACTAAAAAAAATGTAGTCACTAAAAATGTCACAATTGACGACAAAAACAATTTTTAGTCGTTAAATATGCTACAATTGGCGATAAAACAAAAATTTTAGTCGCTGTATAGTTACTTTTGGCTACAAAAATTATTTAGTCGCCAAATGAAAAACCAAAATTTACTTTTTATCTTTGGCGACCAAAGGTTTGATAGCCAAAAATTTATTTTCAGCGACCAACTAATATTTTAGTCGCTGTATAGTTAGTTTTGACTACTAAAATTATTTAGTTGCTGAATGAAAAAAAAAATTAATTTTTATCTTTGGCGACCAATAGTTTGGTCGCAAAAAATGTATTTTCAGTGACTAAAAATTATTTTAGTCGCTGTGTAGTTAGTTTTGGCTACTAAAATTATTTAGTCGCCGAATGAAAAACAAAAAAATTATTTTTATATTCGGCGACCAAAGGTTTGGTAGCCAAAAATTTATTTTCAGCGACCAACTAATATTTTAGTCGCTGTATAGTTAGTTTTGACTACTAAAATTATTTAGTTGCTGAATGAAAAAAAAAATTAATTTTTATCTTTGGCGACCAACCATTTGGTTGCCGTTGACTATTGCCGACAAAGCTTTGGCGACCAAAGAGGCGACGAACAACTTTAGTCACTAGTGACTTTCGCCGACTAAAAAACGACCTTTGGCGACTAAAAATTTGGTCGCCAAAAGTGTAATTTCTTGTAGTATATAAAAATAAATAAATACACAATCACTAATATGTGCTCTCAAGTTTAAATTTTGAAAATATTGTCCAATAAGAGTGATATTACTTAACAATTACACAATTTATAATAAAAATAAATAACTAAATAAACAAAAACTTCTATGACCAAGAATAAAATAAATTCAAGACTCTTAAATAGCCAAAGAATTTATACCAAAGAAAATAAAAAAAATAAACAAATTCAAAATTCTTAAACAATTACAAAATTTATTCCCCCCCCCAAAAAAAAAAGAATTTATACCAAAAAAATAAAAATAATGAACAATCATTGAGAATATTTAAAACATAAACAAACTTATTAATTCTAGCTATTTTTAAAAAACAAAATTTGTAGTTTGGAATGAACTTTTATATGGTAAAAAAAGAAAATGAAACAAATTTTCATAAAAATATGAGCCTAAAATTCACATCATAATATATACATATTATACGGTTTTTTATTTATTGTTTTTCAGTTAACATAATCAACAAATTGAAGTTTTAAATTTTTTATTTTTTTCAAAAATTATAGAATTTACATACCAAAATATGAATTTTTCAAAATGTAATCGGTTTTTTTTTTTTTTGGCGCCACGAGGCCACATTTGATTGGCCTCATCATCCATTAGATGAACTACTAAACTTATTTTAAGGATTTTCTAGAGTTTTTTATTCCTAAAATTTCTTAGAGTAGTGCATTGTGTAGTTGAGATTTAATGACAAGTCACATCAATTTTTCAGTATTAAATCTCAACCACACAATATATCATTTTAAAAAATTTTAAGAAAAAAATACTCTAGAGGATCCTTGATGTATTTTAAGGACATAGTGAGGATTCAACTTTCCTTGGAGGTAGGGTACTACAAAACAAAGTTGAACATAGAGCTCGTTTCGAATACTTCTTTGATCTAGAATTTCTTGCGAAGAGAATAAGATGTTGCTTTCCTTCCTTTTGTCTTTTTCTTAGGGCATTTACATGGAGACCCCTTGATTTATTGCCAAATATCAGTTTGATTCCTTGAACTAAAAAAGTGTACAATTAAATATCTTTAATTATCAAAATGTATTCCATACACCCCCTTCGTCCTTCTATTGCGAAAAAATCGTGAGATTGAGGGTCATGAGCCAAGATTTTGGTTATTTATGACCAAAGTACTTAGCACATAGTTAATTACACCAAGACCTCCTAGACTATAATAAAATGTTACTTTACCCCCTAAACTATCATTAAGCCTCACTCTACCCTCTAAACTATATGGCCTTATTTGTTAACGTTTTCAGTTTACAAAAAACAAGAAATAGGTTTTCATTTATTTTTGTAAAAAATAAAAACATAAAACTTATTTGGTATGCAAAAATATTTTAAAAGCAAATAAAAAAAAAATAGTGAAATATATTTGATGAGTTGCCAGATTTGGTGGTCGGAGATAGAAGGTGGATGGATGTAGTGACCAATAGTGGTGGGTGTGACACTTTTGTTTCTGGGTCCGCTCAAGCGTAGAAAGTTGCACTTGAGTAGGAAATTTTAACTCCCAGTATCTTTTGAGTTTGTAGGCAAGGCGCTCGAGCGCAGGAAGTGGCGCTTGAGCGAAGAATGTTGGTTCCCAGTTGTTTCCCTATAGCTCTGCAAAACTTCTGGGACTTGTCATTTTACGCTCGAGCAAGAGATTCGTCGCTCGAGAGGGCCTCTAAGTTTGTGTCTTACACTCGAGCGTGAAAGGTGGCACTCGAGCAAATTGCACGAATTTAGCAACTTTAAAAACGTGATTCTAGATCATTCCTTACACTTTTCATTTCTATCTTCCCTCTTCTCTCCTCATTTCCAAAAAACCCTAGTTTCTCACTCTAAAATACCTTCTATTCCACTAAGATTTGGTTTTGCGAAGGATTCTTCAAGGGGCTTCATTTTTCTTCTACTTATTTAGGTAGGGATACTTTTAACCTAGTATTTCTTTGTTTTGAAGAGGTTTCATGGTGTGGTTGTGACTTATGAGCCCATTTGAGAATATTGTTGGATTATTTCCATGTTTTACACACTACAGGAAAAAACACTTTTCGTGACCAACATTTCTGGTCGCAGAAAGGTCAAATCTGGTCGCTAATAGTTTTTAGCGACCAAAAAAAGTTGGTCGCAATTTGGTCGCCAAAAGTCCGTCACAGAAGGTTTTTGGAGATCAAAAGTGAAGTTGGTCGCGGAAAACCATCATTTGCGACAACATATTTTGGTCGCGGAAGGGACTTGAATTTGTCAAAAGTTGATCCTATTGCGACTAAGAATTTGGTCGCTAAAAGTTAGCTTTTAGCGACCATCTATTTTGGTCACTGAAAGATAACATTAGTGACCAACTTATTTGGTCACTAAAAGGATTTCACTTTGTTCAGTGACCATTTGCGACGAAAATATTGGTCGCAAAAAGTAGACTTTTGGTTACCAGAATAATGCCAGTCGCGGAAAGTGAGCTTTGGCGACAAAGATGTTGGTCGCGGAAAGTAAATTTTTGGCGACCACAATAATGCTAGCCGCGGAAAGTGAGCATTGGCGACGAAGATGTTGGTCGCGGAAAGTAGACTTTTGGCGACCAGAATAATAAATTCTCAAGTTAAGTAGAAAACACCAAATTGAATGGAATTTACTTTACTTCATGAAATGTTATAAATAATGAAGGAATGAAAGATGTGGATGTTATTTTCCGTGAATGTTGTGTGGCATTCCATTCTTTGGCGATGTTGGATGCTTGTGGATGGAACAAATGTGATTGAATTGTTGATTGTGCATGAGTCTGGGTAAGAGTCGGTTTTGGAAAATGTGGTGTTGTGTTGGTACCCGCACGGGGATTTTAAAAAGGTGCCCAAATGCCATGTCTAGGCTTATCGCTAGACAAATGTGGAAAAAATAGTTTTTGGGTGTCCATACAGTCCAACCATATAATAGCCGGTAGAAATGAAAAAACGGATGATTTTCTTTGGGTGTCCACTCCCTGCCGTATAATAGCTGACAAATGTGGAGGCGGTCTTTAGAACAAAGAAAAAGGATATTTTAAATTAGACTCTTACAGATGGACTCATGGCTTGCTTTTTATGGTTGTGAATGTTTAATTATTGTAATTCATGACGTGATCAGTAATTGTCATTGTTTGGTTGTTATGAATTTATATGACTGTTAAAGATCGCATATGGGGATAAGTTTCTTTGTAAAATCTTGTTGTAAGGATACCATAATCTTATTCAAAGGATTAACTACTTTGGTAAATGTGTTCCTACTGGGCATATAACTCAACCCTATTTTTATTTTTTAGGAATTGACGAAGCACCAGCTCGTTGATGGATGGGATCAAGTAGTAGCTCCTTTTGGAAATAGTTGATTCATGCGTACTTTTTGTAGCAAGACTATTAATTTATTTCATTGTTATTGTACACCCTAGAGGCTTATATTTTGTAAGGCAATCTAGTTCATTGAATTGGTGTATGAATTTTGAATATTGTAGGATTGTACCTGGTGAATTGTAATCCCTCACCTCTTAATTCAATGAAAAAGATAATTTTTGGGTATATTCATGTTTTTGTCTTGACATATTCTTGTGAGAGAATTTCAGGGCGTTACAAATGGTATCAGAGCCTAGGCTAGAATACGTTGGGCTCGTGGGAGTGACGCGTGTCACAATAGGGTCCTTAGGCTAAGACATAATGCTTAGGATGCCTTGTGTGATTTGTGTCTTTGTATGAATATATGGGTATGGGTTCAACGATGGCCTAAAAATGCTTAAACACATCTAGAACTTGATCTTTAGTTTTTAGTGCAAAAGTCCAAACTTTCCTTGAATAATCATCAAAAAAAGTAACAAAATAAAGTACACCACTATGTGTTCTAACTTTCAAAGGACCACAAACATCCGAATGAATCAACTCCAAAACATTTTCTTTTCTAGAAGCAACATTTTTATGAAAAGAAACGCTATGTTGTGTTCCCGCCAAACAATGAACGCAAGTTTTAATATGCGTACCTTTCGAACCAGGTAGAAGCTTTTTTTTGAACAAAACTTGCAGCCCCTTTTCACTCATGTGCCCAAGCCGCTTGTGCCACAATTCAGTAAAAGTATCATCCTTAAGTGCATTGATAACACCTTTACAAATTTTTCCTTACATCGAGTAATGTGTGTGAGTCTTCTTGTACTTGGCCACCACTAAAGATCGCTTTTTGAGCTTCCATTTTCCATCACCAAATTTGTTGTTATAGCCTTCATCATCTAGCTTTCCGGTAGAGATCAAATTGAGGCGAATGTTTGGAACATGCCTCACATCTTTAAGCAACAACTTGCAGCCCAAATTTGTTTCCAAACAAACATCACCCATGCCAACAATTTTAGACAAAGCTTCATTATCCATTCGAATACACCCATAATCTCCTTTGGTGTAGGTAGTAAAGAAATCAACTTGAGAAGTCACATGAAAAGAAACACTGAAATCAATCACCCAATTGCTCTCTTGGCCCACAAAATTGACACAATCATCTTTACAAACGACCATGAGATCACCATCACTAGTAACTGCCGTTGTGTCTTCTTGCCCTTATTGTTGAAGTAATGCACCTTTGTGTTAACGGAGCCAATCCCCATCACAAAGTGAAGTCATCGTCCCTTTCAGAAGTTGAAGCTGGTGACTTCTCATCTTTTCGTCACCGATGCAATACACCGACAACACATACAAAAAATCATAAGAATATAGAGACAGAAAGTGGTAAAATGATACAGAGATTGTGGGACATTTTGGTAATTAAATGTGTTTTGTTAATGCCGTTAAGGGTTTTATGTAATCAATAATTAAGGGGCTAATTTGTACCATTTTTTTTAAGAGGTCAAAGTAATATTTGACAATAGTTTAAGGGGTCTCTATATAAATATTCTTATTTTAACTATAATGAAAGTAGAAAAGTCATAGATATATTATAGAGTGGAGTAGTAATAAATTCCAAAATATGATCTCGTGACCTGTTTTATTTTTATTTTAACATTTTAAAAAAAAAAATCAGTGTACTTTTACCAAACATAACACTCCAATCAATGTAACACACAAAAACTCTTTAGTGTATTTTTCTCAAACGTAATACTCTACTATAACACACTAAACAATTCCTTAGTGTACTTTTCTCAAACGTAACAATGTAACACTCCAATCCAATAAATGTAACACACAAAAAAAATTCCTTAGTGTATTTTTTCCAAACGTAATACTCCAATCAATATAATGCACTAAAATATTTCTTAGTTTACTTTTTCCAAATGAAATACTCCAATGTAACACACAAAAAATACAAAAAACTCCTTAGTGTACTTTTCCAAATGTAACACTCAAAAAAATACAAAAAAATTCTTATTATACTTTTTCCGAATATAACACTCCAATCAATATAGCACACTAAAAAACTCCTTATTGTACTTTTTCCAAACATAACACTCTAATCAATGTTACACACTAAAAAACTCATTAGTGTATTTTTCTCAAATATAACACTCCAATCAATGAACTCCAATGTAACACACACAAAAAAAAAAAAAATAATAATAATAATAAATTCTTTAGTGTACATTTTTCAAAGGTAACACTTCACACGTATGTATGTAGTAGCATTTTAGGTTTGTCATATCGATGTGATTTTTACACCCAATATTGATGTGGTTTTGTGTGTAATTTTTTTGATATTGTTCTCTAATGGGAGTTCTGGATAATGATGTTGGGGTCGTAATGGTGGTGTGGATATTCAACCTATCTTGCTAACTGGAAGATAGGATTCTCACACCAATCAAATCTGTGAATCCCCCACCAAAATCTCAAGAAATCTTTCTTCTTGTTTCCAAATTTCCTTCATCGACTAGAAATCCAAAATGAAATCAACATGGGCCAATGCTATCAACCTTAAAACACACCCCCATACAATCTATGAAATTATACCTTACCACGCGGGGACCTTAAGCTTCGGCCCCGACGTAGGTGCGGTGGGGTTCCTTGCAGATATGTTGTAGGTGTTAAGGGACAATACTCCCTAGCGGATATGTTGGAGTAGCCTATCTGCATATTCATTTTTTTGAATAAAAAAAAAAGAAATTATACTTTACCAAAATAGATGAGACTAATCCAATCATAAAAAATCTAGTAAGACTAAACAGATCACAATTCCTTCAAATGGAATTTATCGGTAAATTTTCCTATATTATATACTCAACTATATAATTTATTTTAGACTTGATTTGTTTGTTAACTAACAAGTTGACTTAGGGGTTGTTTGGAGTGTCCTAAATAAGTGTACTTTTTGTCTTTTTGAACTAAAAAGTTGAGGAAAAAAATATGGATGTTTGGGTTAAGTTTTTGTCTTTTTACGAAAAAAATGTGTAATAAAAAATTGTATAAATAAAGTGTATAGTGGAAGAAA
>NW_021024958.1:1037164-1124514 GCF_004153795.1 Camellia sinensis | reverse complement strand
TAAACTGTCCCGACATTGATTCCGGTCAGCTTCTACATCGGTCCGGCATGACCCCATAAACTGTCCTGACATTGATTCTGGTCAGCTTCTACATCGGTCTGGCATGACCCCGTAAACTGTCCCGACATTGATTCCGGTCAGCTTCTACATCGGTCCGGCATGACCCCATAAACTGTCCTGACATTGATTCTGGTCAGCTTCTACATCGGTCTGGCATGACCCCGTAAACTGTCCCGACATTGATTCCGGTCAGCTTCTACAACGGTCCAGCATGACCTCGTAAATTGTCCAGACATTATCTGTTACAACGGTCTGACACGACCATACAGTGTCTCCTATCCTATTTTATTTTCCTGTTTTGTTACTCTCTCCAAACTCAAGTTGGTTGGTTCCTATCCTCCTTGAGTTTGAGGGGGGCTGTTAGAATATAATATGTAAAGTGTTTAATAATTATGTTTTCTTCTTTCGGTGTGTGTTAATTAGTATCCTATGTGTATCACCTTTCCTCTCTATAAATGAGAGTGTTGTAAATCATATCAATAATAATATTCATCAATACAATTTATTCTCTCCTTCTCTCTCTATCAATTTATCTTACATTTATAAATCGAATAAATAATGGAAAAAACAGATGAATTCCATGAAATTGGAGATTAGATTGTTAATGGAAGGCCTCAAAATACCTTTATTGTTTTCCTCTTTATTTTCCGTCTTAATTGTCTCCAATGCAGCAGACACCATAACCAAAACCCACACCATCAATGGCAGCAATACCATTGTTTCATCTGGTGGAAGCTTTGAAATGGGTTTTTTCAGCCCTGGCAATTCCCGGAATCAATACCTTGGAATATGGTACAAGAAAATATCTGTCAGGACTGTTGTATGGGTTGCCAACAGAGAAAACCCACTTGTTGATTCGTCAGGCGTCATAAAGATAATCGACCCTGGAATTCTGGCCCTTGTCGGTGGTACTGGCAACATTATTTGGGCTGCCAATGTGACAAGATCCACACAGGATACTGTTGCAAAAATTATGGACTCTGGAAATCTAGTTGTGAAAGATGCCAATGATGATAACCCAGAGCATTTTCTGTGGCAAAGTTTTGATTATCCTGGTGGCACTCTTTTGCCAGGCATGAAGCTCGGAAAGAACTTTGTAACTGGCCTAGAGAGCAAACTCTCTTCATGGAAGAGCAGTGATGATCCAGCTGAAGGTGAGTTTACATATTGGTGTGATCCTAGAGGATATCCACAATTTATTCTAAGCGTCAATTCGACTAAGCTCTACCGAACTGGACCATGGAATGGTATCGGGTTTAGTACGACAAGAGACTTGAATAATCCCATCTACACATCTGAATTGGTATTCACTACGGAGGAGGTGTATTTTAGTTTTGAGACCCAAAGCTC
Source organism: Camellia sinensis (assembly GCF_004153795.1). Taxonomy (NCBI): domain Eukaryota; kingdom Viridiplantae; phylum Streptophyta; class Magnoliopsida; order Ericales; family Theaceae; genus Camellia; species Camellia sinensis. The sequence goes on along the minus strand of NW_021024958.1, from coordinate 1,123,104 downwards.
AATGGTTTCAAGATTTGATCTGAGTCATAACGGTGTTGTGCAGCGTTGGACATGGATTGATCGAACACAGGAATGGGTCCTTTACCGGACTTCACCAAGAGACAACTGTGATAACTATAATTTGTGTGGTGTAAATGGTATGTGTAACGTTAGAAACTCACCAGTATGTGGTTGTTTGAGTAAATTTGTGCCCCAGAACCAAACGGAATGGGGATATGGAGATTGGTCTAATGGGTGTGTTCGGAGGACACCGTTGGATTGCCAAAATGGAGATGGATTTCTCAAGTATTCCGGCGATTTATTGCCGGACACAAGGTATTCCTGGTTCAACAAGATCACGACCCTAAGAGAATGTGAGAAGCTATGCTTGGACAACTGCTCTTGTACAGCTTTCACAAATTTAGACGTAAGACGAGGTGGAAGTGGCTGCCTGCTTTGGTTTGATGAGTTGATTGATATGAAACTGTACAGTGAAAATGGGCAAGACATTTACATAAGGGTGGCTTCCTCTGAGTTAGGTAAGAATTCATTCCAAACACCTAGTAGTAGTGGTTTTACCAAGCACACCATCCCAGTAGCTTCCCCTGTTTTAATCACTTCTTTAATCATAATGTTGTGCAATCTCCATCTAAAATACCAGACCTGTCCTTCTCCAATCAAACATGTGTACTCAATTGCAGAACATTAGTGCACTGCTCAAGGCAGCTTCCACTTTTTAAGATATTTCAGTTTCAATTTCTTCACCCACTCATCAATGGTAAAACTAACACCATCAAAGTTTGCCAAAATGCCGCTTGGATGTTGATTACAACAATTACTTCACTTCAATAAATTTCCCTATGATTAAATAAATATATAGCATCGTTCCTTGTTGACCATAAGCTACAGAAAACAGCAGAAAATAAGGAATCCCAAAATTTTCTTCTAATTATGTTAGTTATTTGCTAATTAATTATCTATATAGCAAGTGACACTATATGCATATGCCTCTGCTCTTGTGGTTCTATTACTTGAATGAATTGACCATTTCTTTAATGGGATTGAGGATTCAACAGTTCAACAAGGTGGCTTCTGTGGCAAGAAAGAAGTGATAGTCGGAGTGACCTTGGCATCTTTATTTGGACTTCTTTTTATGGGTATAAGTGTAACGTTGTATCTCCGAAAAAGGAAAAAGAAGAATTCACAGCTGAACAGAGAAGGTATCTGAGATGAGCATTCTGTGGTAAATTTATGTGCCTTTGTCTTAATTTAAAAAGAAAAAGAAAACAAATGCTCGCTCATATATATAATCTGTAATGCAGTGTTGATGTGTTTCTCCATATAATGGTAATATTACTTTGTTAGATCTAGTCATCTCATTTACATCCACTTCAACCCCGCTTTGCAGGAAATCTGATGCACAACTCTAAACATTGTTACACTTACAAAAGCCAGAAGGAAGATCTAGAGTTACCATTGTTTGACTTAGCTGTAATAGCTAATTCCACAAATAACTTTTCTATCAACAATAAGCTTGGAGAGGGTGGATTTGGACCCGTTTACAAGGTGACAATGCAAAGACATTCTTGTGTAGTCTGTAGCATGTGACTGATGCCCAATCTTTTCTATCTCTGTTTTTTTTGTAAAACCTTTTAATGCAGAACCCACCATTCTAAATGAAAATTTTGGATAAGCACATCTGCTTTGAGAAGAAGAATTGAATTTACTCTGGTAAAAAATGTTTAAGACTGACCATTTTCTTAGGTTATCTAATCTAAAATAGTGTAATTCGCTATATATAAATGGATTTCTTATAACATTTTCATATCACTCAATAAAAAGTAATGGGCACACATTAATAAGTGTGCGTAAGACTCATTGTCTTTTTTTTTTTATCGGGGTAAGAAATAACACTTTCCTTTAAAATCTTTGTAAAGTAGTTGCTCTAAATCTCTAAATCCCCTCCATCTGTGGACACTTGCCCACGAAGAACAAAACATTTACTGCCAAATTTTCTTATTACACAACCCGGGTATTTTCTGGCATTGCATGTGATATTTTTTTCTTTTAGTTTTCAAAGTAGACAATTGGTTTGATGCATCTTTTCTCACATATGAAATCTGTGTAATTGTGTGGAAATAATAATGTAATAGAAATTATTGGTCATAATCATGATTACACCTGTTTGGAACAATGTCAGCCAGAACAACACAACATAAAAAAGTTATAAAAACATAATAATAGGAATGGAAAGGGAAAAAGTTCTTTGTTTTATGCTCTAATAGAATGATATTCTACCAAACTGCCAAATTTTCTTATTACACAACCCGGGTATTTTCTGGCATTGCATGTGATATTTTTTTCTTTTAGTTTTCAAAGTAGACAATTGGTTTGATGCATCTTTTCTCACATATGAAATCTGTGTAATTATGTGGAAATAATAATGTAATATAAATTATTGGTCATAATCATGATTGCACCTGTTTGGAACAATGTCAGCCAGAACAACACAACATAAAAAAGTTATAAAAACATAATAATAGGAATGGAAAGGGAAAAGGTTCTTTGTTTTATGCTCTAATAGAATGATATTCTACCAATTATAATGGTAATTTTCAGGGCATTCTAGAAGAAGAAGAAGAAATAGCTGTGAAGCGGCTCTCAAATAATTCTAGCCAAGGACTAGATGAGTTCAAGAATGAAGTTGTGTGTATTGCCAAACTTCAACACCGAAATCTGGTGAAACTTCTGGGATGCTGCATTCAAGAAGAAGAAAAGTTGTTGATCTATGAATACATGCCCAACAAAAGTCTAGACTACTTTATTTTTGGTTTGTCTCGCTTGAAACTATAATAATGTATATAGCGTAAATATTTTATTTTTGCTCGTACAACTAGTTCACTCTCCGACCAGCCAGTATACTTTCTTTCCTTCTTTCTTTTTTTCTTCTTCTGTTTTTTTTTATTTTATTTTATTTTTTCCAGTCATTTCAGTTTTATATAAGCTTTTTGAATTACTTGAAAATGGGACAAAAAATTGATGGTAGTGTTGTACATGTGCACATGCATGAACCTGGTCTAAGTGGTCTTCCCCCCCCTCCAAAAAAAAAAGAAGTGACTTTACATTGGGGAATCATTTCAATTCATGCATCCTACTAGCTGGAGGATGGACTAACTCAAACTTGTCTGGCAGATCGGACTAGAAGCACATTACTTGATTGGCCAAAACGCTTCAACATTATTAATGGAATTTCTCGGGGGATTCTCTATCTTCACCAAGATTCTAGACTTAGAATTATTCATAGAGATCTCAAAGCTAGCAATATTTTGCTAGATATCGACATGAATCCAAAAATATCAGACTTTGGAATTGCTAGAAAGTTTCATTGGAAATGAGACAGAAGCTAATACAAACAGAGTAGTTGGAACATAGTAAGAATCTCTAACATGTTTTGTAAAGTTCATTTACATTGCTTCAAAATCTGATTGCAATTGTTCATTCATTGCTTTGCTGTAGTGGCTACATGTCTCCCGAGTATGCAGTAGATGGTTTATTTTCAATAAAATCGGATGTATTTAGCTTTGGAGTTTTGGTACTAGAGATAGTGAGTGGGAAGAGAAACAGAGATTTCTTTCATCATCACCTCAACCTCCTTGGGCATGTAAGTGTTAAGTTTAGAAGTACTTTTATATACAGTGTAAGTGTTTCGAATTAGTACTACTAATATTGCAATGAATTGTTCAGGCATGGAGACTCTATAATGAAAACAGGTCATTGGAATTGATTGATGAGCCTCAAAGGGACTCGTGCTACCTAACCGAAGTGCTGCGATCAATCCATGTGGGTCTTTTATGTGTGCAACAACGTCCAGAGGATAGGCCAACCATGTCATCTGTGGTTCTTATGTTGGGTGGTGAAGGTGCGTTACCTCAGCCTAGAAAGCCTGGTTTTTTTGCTGAAAGGAATCTACTTGAAACTGGCTGTTCGTTAAGCAAGGATGCAACAACTTAGGCCAATGAAATAACCATTACTCCGTTAAATGCTCGATAGGGGAAATGAAGAGAATTTAAAACAATAAACCGTGTTCTGCTATACTATTTATCGTGTAGAAGTTTATAAGTGTGTAGATAAATATATGATCTACATATATTTATCATTTGAGCTGAATGTGCTATCCTTCCAAATCTGTTTGATTGACTTTCTATAACTGATTTCAAGCATGTTATATAACTGATGTCCTCAATCAGTTCTGTCATATGCAAAACCATTACTTGATTTTTTTCCTTCACATTGGTTTTCCATCTTAAGTCTAAAGGCACTCTCTAAAATAAATTTTAATCTCAGTTGTTAATTGAATTGATCAGTTAACAATGTATTTGGTTAAGCCTTTTGCTCCAATGGAAGCAGGGCCAGCCTTTAGGCAAAGACGAGCAATGCCGCTGTCTAGGGTCCATTGAAAGGGTCCCAAAATATTGACCCTCGTATTAAATCAAAAAAATAAAGTAAAATAACTTATTAATTTTACTTATTAGGTCACAAATAGAATAATAATACTAATAACACGGGAAAGTCTATAGTACATTTTGTTTAAAAAATGTATGGTACATCGAAAATCAATGGCTCAGATTGAGCCACATCATTAAAAGTGACCTGGTAAGCAGGTCACTTTTTGTAGTTATGAGCCAAAATCATATTTGTTCATAACTAGAATCAAATTAATCATAACTTAGTTATGAGCTCTCATCACTTATCTCATAACCATATCTCATAACGAGCACCATTTTGTTGATAACCAATATCACATATTTCATAACTGCAATCACATATCTCATAACTACATCTCATAACCAATATCCTTTAGCTCATAATCACACCACTCTGATCATAACCACTATCACATATCTTATAACTATTAATCACATATCTCATAACTACTACTCATATAGCTCATAACCACATCTTATAACCAATCTTCCTTTGACTCATAACCAACATTACATATCTCATAATCAACACCCTTTTGCTCATAACCACATCACTTTGATCATAACCAATATCACATATCTTATAACTAATAACTACATATCTCATAACCAAACACCCTTTTGACTCATAACTACGTCACTTTGCTCATAACCAAATTACATATCTCATAATCAACAATCATATATCTCATAACCATTACCCACATATCTCATAACCAACACTCTTTGGCTCATAACTAACATCACATATATCATAACTACTAATCACATATCTCATAACACCCTTTGGCTCATAGTCACACCACTTTGATCATAATTAACATCACATATCTCATAACCATTAGTCATATATCTCATAATCAATACTCTTTGGCTCATAACCATACCACTTTATTTATAACCACTAATCACATATCTCATAACCAACATTCTTTGGCTCATAACCACACCACTTTACTCATAACCACTAATCACATATCTCATAACCAACATTCTTTGGCTCATAACCACACCACTTACTCATAACCACTAATCACATATCTCATAACCACATTTCATAACCAACACCTTTTGGCTCGTAACCATACCATTTTGATCATAACCACCATCACATATCTCATAACCACATCTTATAACTAACATCATTTTCACCCATAACCCCTAACTTTGATCATAACCAACTCAAAACCACTAACCACATATCTCTATTTTAGATTTATTTACTAAATACAATAAAAAGGGTAATATACAAACAATATACATTTTAAAATATTTATATACACATAGACATACATATAAATAATTTGACTAAATTTTAATAAAAAATGTGTTGAAAAATTTTATCTACGATTCACTACAAGAAAAGTGGGCTTATGAGACGGAACCTTTTGCGACGGCACAACTTGCCGTCTCAAGCAAAAAATGTGACTTTTTGAGACGGCATAACTTGCTGTCGCCAAAAATGTAACTTTTTGAGACGGCACAACTTGTCGTCGCAAAAAATAAAGTATTTGTGACGGCAGAAATTGCTGTCGTAAAAAAAATAGAGTTTTTGCGACGGTACCAGCTGCAGTTGCAAAAAAAAAAGAAGAGTTTTTTGCGATTGTAATACGTACCGTTGCAAAAAAAAAATATATATATATATATATATATTGTGGCTTTGAGACGGCTTCATATATATATAGTCATAAATTTGTTTAAATAAATGCAACAATATTTTTTTTACAAAAAAATAAAATAAAAACAACGTCGTCTTACTCTTTTGAACATTTCTCTTTTCACCCATTTTTTCATCTTTCTATTTCTCTTCTCTCTCTCTCTTGCACTCATCACTCTTCTTTATCTCTCTATGTCTCTGTCTCTCTTCTCTTTCTTCCTCTCACTCATCACTCTTCTCTGTCTGTCTGTCTCTCTCTCTTTCTCTCTGTGTCTCTCGTCCATCTTTCTTTTCTTTATCTCTCTCATCTCTCTTCTCTTTATCTCTCTCGCTTATCTCTCTCTATCTCTCTCTCGTTTATCTCTTTTTGCTTTTTCTCTCTCACTCTCTCTCTTTGTCTATATCTTTTCATCCATTTTTTTATCTCCATCTTTCTCTTCTCTTTCTCTCTCTCTCTTACTCATTACTCTTCTATCTCTATTTGTTTGTCTATTTGTCTCTCTCTCTCTCTGTGTCTCTCACTCATCTATCTCTTCTCTCATCTCTTTTCTCTTTCTGTCTCTTTCGTTCATCTCTCTTCTCTTTATCTCTCTCGTCCATCTCTCTTCTCTCAATCTCTTTCATCTCTCATCTTTCTCTGTCTCTCTCGCTCATCTCTCTATCTTTCTCTCTATCTTTCTCATTGTCTCTCTCGTTCATCTCTCTTCTCTCTATCTCTCTCTGTTTCTCTCGTCTATCTCTCTTCTCTCTCTGTCTCTTTTCTGTCTCACACTCTCTATCTCTATCTCTATCTCTTTCTTTTTTTCTCCCTCTCTCTTCTCCCACTATGTTTGCGTTGCTCACTTTCTCTCTCCCGTCTTCTCTATTTACTGAGCTCCCTCTTGATTTATCGATCCACTACAAGAAAATGCACTTTTAGCGACCACTTTGTCTCTCTCTCGTTCATTACTCTGTCTCTCTTTCTCTCTCTCTCTCTCTCTCTCTCTCCTTTATCTGTCTCTCATTCATCTCTCTCACACCACCCATCTCCTCTACCACCTTCACCACTACTGCAAATGCCATTCCACCACCACCGCTACTTCCACTGTCGCCACTTCACCTCTACGACTACCATGACTACTACCATTGCCACCACTCCACTACCACCACCACTACTACTACTATTACCTCTCATCCACCGCCGCCACTCCATCTCTCATACCACTACCATAACTTCATCACTAATCTCCTTCGCCATCACCACCACCACCACCACCACCACCACCTCTTATCCATCACTTTCACCACTACTGTCGCTCCCTTTCCTCTACTACAAAAAATTTGTTTGGTTATGGTTTTTTAATAGAGTGTTGAATTGAGTTTTGAATTGTATGTGGAATTGAGTTTTGAAAGTTTGATGTGACATGTAAAATAAAAAAATTTGTGTGGTGATGAGTTTTCAAAATAGTTTTCAAAACTTAATTCAACATATAATTGATAATCAAACACACAACTCATAACTCGATATCCGTATTTTTGATCAACAGTCATAACCAAACTATTTTTAAAATACTCAAATAAAAAATTATATTTTTTTTCAATTAATTGTTTTTAAGTAATTTTTTTTAATATTTTTTTTTCAAATCATTTTTTTTTTCAAACAACTTCTATGTCAATTATTTTCTGTCAATTAATGTTTTTGTCAATTAATTTTTTAAGCCTGTATAAACATTAAAAATATTAAAAATATTAAAATATTTAAAAAATTAAATATTAAAAATATTCTGAAAATCTAAACCTAACAAAACCTCAAATTCTCCCTTGTTTTTTCCCCGTCTTTCCCCCTTTTTTTTCATTTCCTTTCAAGTTGGAGCCCTAACTTTCGAAACAACACTGTCTCTCTCTCTCTCACGGAGGCGACGACGAGCGGCGATAGTGGTGGCTAGTGACGATCGGCGATCGGCGACAATGGCGGCGAGCAGCGATCGAATCATCGATTCGAAGGTATTCTTCTTTTCTCTTCTATTCTCTTCTTCTCTGCTCTTCTCTTCTCTTCTCTTCTCTTCATTGCTCTATGAGATTTGGACCTCTCTCTCTCTGTTTTTGATTTGGACCTCTCTTCTCTTCTCTTCGTTGCTCTATGACATCGGGAAGTGAAGGTGAAGAAGATGTGAGATGGCTTGACAGTGGTCTGCAGGAGGCTATGGATAATTTGATCGAGTGTTGTGAAAATTTGAAAACTAAAACAAGAGATGTTATGAAAATCACAGAATCTATTAAAATGTAAATCAAATTAGAAAAATTGATGTTAGTCAATTTAATTTTGATGAAGTGTTGTGGTGATGTTGAATTAGATGGACAAGGCATCCATAATCAAAGATGCAATTGACTACCTCCAAGAATTGCATGAGCAAGAGAGGAGGATCCAAGCTGATTTAATACAGCTTGAATCTGGAAAATTGAAGAAAAATGCAGTTTTTGACTTGGATCAAGAGATTCCAACCTTGTCAAGACTCAAGAAAAAGGGAATTGATCATAGTTATGATTCAAGGAGATCAACCACTTCTTCCATTGAAGATCTTGAAGTAAGTCTTTGATTAAGATTTGATTAATAATTGTTTAGTTTCTGGATAATTTTGTTTTGGTTAGTTAATTTGTTCATAATTTATACTATTTTAAAAAAATCAATAGAGGGATAAATTGGACATGTACATATGTATCAGTGATGTGATGTGTAGTTGAAATTCAATATTAAAAATCTTAAAAGTGATTTTTTGTACCTGGCCATTAAATATTAGTTACACAACACATCACTTATTCTAAAATTACTTTAATAAAAAAAAAAATCACTCTAAAGGATCCATACTAAAATTTTATATCAGAACTTATCCAAAAAATTTAGAAATGGGATTGTCTCCAACCAATTAGAGCATCTAGTCTGGCCTACTGTCATCCCATTTTAGATACAATTTGACAATCCGATATCTAATCAAATTAAATTTTAGTATAAATGATATGTTCGAAAGGTTTGATCTCAATCTGAATTTGGATTTCATTAGTTATAGGACGTTTTGATCTGGGCAATTACATGAAGATATTTTGGAAAGGCAAAAAAAATGTGACATCTACCTCAATTTTGGCCTTCCCTTTTAGGTATAAATATGTATATAGAAAGGAAATCGAAATAGAGAAAGACTCAAACAATTGCAAGAGCCATGCACATGTTATTTTAGAATGGTCAGTTGAACCCTAGAAGGTGCAGAGGCTCTGGCACTATGTGCTGCCCCATTTTGGTTGAATTTCTTTGATTTATCTGAAATTTGTGAATTGAACTTGACTCTTCTTCTTCTTCTACTACTTCTTCTTCTTCTTCTTCTTTCTTTCTTTTTATTTATTTTTTATTATTGAATGAGGATGCATTAAAATTTTTATCAATTGGAAAGTAGTGTTCCTTAATTCAATTTTTATTGACTCAATTGCAATTTTTTTTTTTAAATTTACACACGCATCGCGTGTGCCTTAACCACTATATCAATTGGAAAGTAGTGTTCCTTAATTCAATTTTTATTGACTCAATCGCAATTTTTTTTTTTAAATTTACACACGTATCGCGTGTGCCTTAACCGCTAGTATTTATTTATTTATTCTTGTGAACTTCTGTTAATTTTCAAGTTTTGCTTGTGAAAATTCTTTGACTGAAATATGAATTTCTTTGTGGTTCAAATTTTATTCTTTGGGTTTGGTTTTATTACAAATCTATGACATAAGAATGGGTTTCTATGAATAGATATGTTATGTTATTATTTGGCTTTATATATTTGGTAGCTTAGCATTATTAGTCCTATTTTGTTCTTAGTTAGTTAATTTTAAATTTTAAGTTGTTATGGGATAGTTTTTAAAATTTTCACTATGTGTACATACTTTTAGTCCTATTTTTCATCCTTTTTGGCCTAGCAATAAATAAGTAAATAAAACTTCAATTTACACCTGTCAAATGAATTTCAGTTTATTTATTAGTTGAGTTTTATAGGCATGGCAGCATGGGCTAGATTTACGCTAATTGGTAGGCTCCTATTGATTGTGATACATGCTGCTGATTGTGATTTTGAGCAAGTCTTCATGAAGGGGGAATTTTTTTCTTACTTCTTATTTTAGCTCATTTTTAGTATTAATAACTGTTTGTTTACTTTTTAACAAACCATTAATAATTGCTTGTTTACTTTGGTTATTTGCACAACTACCGCGCACCTAAATAGTAAATACAGAGTCTCTAACAAGGTAGCCCACTTAAAAGAGTATTTTCTGAACTGATTACAACCATGTCAATTAAAATTCTAAACTAATTCTCTGCAGATTATTGCTCCTATCAAATAAATTAATCGTTACAAACAACTCTGCACTCAGTTCTGATACAAATTCAAGAAGACGTACATTCAATATAAAAATTTCAAGTTCTAAACTTTACTTTAACAACGAGATTCTTATTTTATTTTTTATTTTTAGTCTCTGCATTCAAAGAAAAAACAAGAATTAATTTAAAATAGTATAGATTATCATATATGAATGATAAACCTGCATTTGATATTTTAGAACTTAGTTACAACTGGGATCTACCATTTACGTGGAATTTTCCCACAAAGAACTTCAATGTAGGTAAAGTTTTTAAAAGAATTGATATTCTACATGATTTATCTCTACTAATTACTTCATGCTATAATTTCTTTTAATAATTTATATACATGGTTATAGATGAAGAAAACTAGGTTTGCTCTGAGTTCTAACTGGATCAGAAAAACATTGTGCCAAAGTTTCAACTTGAATCAATCCATGTTTTCTTTTTTCTTCCTCCCCCTTACTCTTCATCTTCCATTCTAATTCAAATAAGAAATGGAAAAGCTCTATCAAAAAAGGTAACCCCCACCCACACATCTTCCCAAAACCGAATATGAAGCCCATTACCCACTTTCATAGACAAGAAAGGAGACACTATAGGATATAAATGAGAGATGGACTTCCAAGGAGACCGACAATTGCCTCTCCTAACCACATTTGAATCTCTACCATTGTCCTAAACACCATACTTGTTTTTAATGATGGAGCACCATAATGACTCGCTTTCACTAGGGAACCTCCACAACCATTTGCTCAAGAGTCTAATATTCCTCGCAACAATATTCCCGATAGCAAGACCCCCTTTCTCCCTAGGGAGAGAAACCACCTCCCACTTAACTAAGTGATCCTTCTTATCTTCATTACACCCTTCCCAAAGAAAGTCTCGCACCAACTTCCCGACTTTCTTTGCAATCCTTACTAGAATCGTAAACAAAGACGAGTAGATAGGGATGCAACTCAGCAGTGATTGTACCAAAATGTATATCCCCCCTTAGACAACAACGCTCTCTTCCAGCCATCTATTCTTTTCCCAATCTCGACAAGTACAGATTCCAAAAAGAATCCGCTAGAGGATCCCCTCCTAAAGGCAAACTCAGATATTTAAGAGGGAACTCCTCAATGGGGCAACCTAAAAAATGAAATATTGCTCAGTTGACTTTGTTGATCGATTATATATCAATCATTCACCTTGACCAGCAGAAGTTTGGAGTTTTTAACTTCCTCCAATTTCTTTAATTAAAATTCTTACTCAATATATAGATAATACATACACAAAGATGAAAAGTTATTTATTATTATTATTTCAAATATTGAAGATCTCTAATATTCGCAAACTAGTCAGATTGCTTTGAGAAATTTCAATTGAGAATCTTAAAGTTTTGGTAACTATATATACGTTTCACTTTTATTTCTCAGAAAGTTCAAAATGCTCTGTAATTTCAGTGGAAGTACGAACCCATTGGATGGAATGTTGTTGCTCCTGGATGTCATTGCAGTACTCAAGAAGCTTAAAAAATCTTATTCTCAACACTATTTTTTTTCAAAATTTTGTTTGTTGATAAGAAAATAACGGCATGAACAGCACAGATTATCTAATAATTGAAGAAAGTAACAAGTAATATACAAAGAAACTTACAGAGCTATAATCCAAATGCTTGATGGCACAGATAAAATCATCTGGAAGAACATTTTCAGGTAACAATTCCTGTGTTAGAAAAGCATAAGAAATCCAATTAAAACAGAAAGTTGACAATGTCATAGCAAAACATGAATACGCTTCTACAAGTCAAATAATAGTGGTAGGGAATATTACCATAAAAGTTTTGTAAGGGGTTGCATTTGACAAAACAACTGAAGAATGCACCTTTGTCCCATCAGCCAATATAACCTAAATGATTCCACCCAGGTTCCTAATATCTAAATTACTTTTTCGAAGCTCGAAAATCCATTTCATTGAAGAAATCCAGATAATGAAACTAACCCCATTTACAGCTCCAGAGTCCTCAATCATCAATCTTGAAACCTAAATAACAAAAAACATCCTCATAGGTAGCAAGATAATAGATTAGACATGACCAAACTAGCAAAAAGGTAAATAATTTATTATTTCTTGAAAAAAGAAGAGGAAAAGGTATGATAAGAACTAAGGATGTATGTTTCCTAGCTTATTAATTTCATTGCGAATTACGAAAATGGTTAATCAGATGAACCATATTTCTCTCAAATTTGGCATTTAAACTATTTTTCTGTTTCAATTATAAAATGAAGAGCATTTGAAACAAATACTTCACTCGAGAAATTTCAAAAAACAAAACAAATACAAAAAACAAGTACCAATCTAAATACTAAAGTTTTGTGGAGTTGCATGTGGATCAGAAGCTTAGTGACCATGGATACTACAGAAAACTATCGCCAAAAGGCAGATGAGCTTTCTCTATGAATCTCATCCAATATAATAGAGCAATCAATCACCAATCTAACAATTGCAAAGCAATCAGACAATAAAATTACTTACAAAAACTCTCTGTATAACATATCAAATCCAACTGTTGATCAGATCAAGAGGGCAACAATTCAAATATAACTTTCGATTACAGCACCACAGGAAAATGTATACTTAAGGAGCTTCAAAATCTGAATATAAACTAGTTTACAACTCAAATGAAATCTAACAAATTTGTTTTTTTGCAACCACCATATATATATATATATATTTTCATTTATTAGCAAATGAAATCTAAGAAAAAAATATATGAAAGACAATACATGAATTTTTTTAATTTTCTGAAAAATGTACCTGAGATAAAGAGCAAGATAGATCTGATCTGATTCAAACTCGATTTCGGATTTGCGATTTGCAAACTCAAGATGGGACCTAATAGCGAGAGAGATTGAGTTCGAGTTCGATTAGCCTTGAGATCGATGAAGAACAGAGATCGTTGCGATTGATGAAGAACAACTAGAACAAACCCATGGTGGAGATGTCCAGAGAGTGAGAGCTTGCGAAGAAGATGTCGACATGGCTGAAGCCCGGATCGCCGACGAGGCTGGTGGCCCTTGGAAGCTTCAGCTATGGCGGAAGAGAAGAGGGAGGAGAAGAGCCAACAACATGGCCAAACACGACTGATTGAATTTTGTTTCCCCTTCTAACCGGTGTAGCCGGTTGCCTATTTGAGAGTTAAATTATTTAAGTAATTTAGTTATGACCTAGTTATGAGATAATATGGTATAAATAAGTAACTGAATATAACTAAGTTATGACTCAATATGGTAGTGATCATGACTAATATGATGTTGGTTATGACATAAAATCATATAAGTTCATAACTAAATGTATGGTACATCTAAATGTACCATAGCATCACCCCCCAATTAGTGGATTCTTGATGTCTGTTATAATCTGCGATTGTGTTTTTTTCATAATTACATAGGTGAAGCTCATAGTAAATAGTGATTTTACATACATTACATTGGTGAAGTTTCTGTACACACATGAATATTGAGATTTGTGATTTTCTTTCACATACATACTGGTGAAGTTCAAAGTAAACGGTTAATTTTCGTAGACACATATGGTATGGATTATTTGTTACTGTCTCAAATGGATTCTCTGTGTTTTGTTTTTTGAGTTAGTAAAACAAGCCTTGATGTGCAGAGCTTCAATGTGAGCAAGTTGAATGGTTCATAATTCAGTGGATTTGCTAGTTGCATGTTTTACTGATGCCTTTTCTTCCAACAATTTTAAAATATATATATATATTTTAACCTGTAAGGAAGCAAAACAGCTGAAAATAACTCCCAATTAGTAAACTCTTGATGCCTCTGTCATCTGGGATTGTGATTTTCATAATCACATTGGTGAATTTCAAAGTAAATAGTGATTTTACTTGCATACATTGGTGAAGTTATGTAAACATAGATATTGAGATTTGTGATTTTCATTCACATGCATTGGTCTTTGAACCACTGTTAAAATGGATTGAAAAATGCTATAGACCCCAAATTTTCTATCAAATAAATAACCAAATGCCCACATTTGGTCATTTATTTAGGCCAAGTTTGGCATGTCCAGGAAAAGCCAAAAAGGCAAAAAGTTACTCAAAAAGTTAAAAAGTTAACACTATTCACCAAAAGTCAACAATTACGGCTGCACAACTCCCAATCCTAATTTTCTCCTACAAACCAATTTTTACAATTTTTTATTACACATTTTTTCATAAAAAGTCAAAAAGTTAACCCAAACATTTATATTTTCTTCCTCAATTTTTTAATCCAAAAAGACAAAAAATGCACTTAGTTAGGACATCCCGAAAATTTACCATTACCCAAATGGATTTTGAAATAGTAAAAACAAGACTTAGGGTATGCCCTGTTTGTTTACCGAATATAAAAGCCGAATATGGGTGTGGGACCGGATATAATATGAGGTGGGTCTCACATGTTTTTTTGTTTTCCTATATCCCATGTTTGGTTGCTCCGGATATGGGGAGTCCGGATAGAAGAACCCAAAACAAACATTTGAACAAGTGGAATCAGCTTTGGCAAAATCAAAAGATGGTAGGCACACTACAACATATAAAAGTTTTAGAGACCAAATGTTTTGGTCTCTAAAAGTGAAAATTTTGTTGTAAAAGACATTTAAAGACCAATTTCCATCTTCATGAGGATAGTTGCTAAAAGGTCGTCCGGAAAAGTAAAAAATAAGGCATTTAGCGACAAAATTTTGAAAATGTCACTAATAAATAGACTTTTAGGGACAAAATAATTTGGTCTCAAAATGATTTATTTTTTGAGACAAAAAATTTGATCCCAAAAGGATAATAATTCATCACTAATGTCCAATTTTTGTTGCTAAAATTATAATGACGACACTTTTCCAACAAAATTATTTGGTCTCTAAAAAATAATTTTGTCCCTAAATTTTGGTTTCTAAAACCTTAATTTTTTGTAGTGACAATAACTTGAGAGAAGAAATCAACAGAAGTATCACAAATTTAAAACTAATGAGAAGGTGCATTATGTTCTTGTATACAGCTTGTTATTGAGGTGGTTGTTTGTAAGCAGCACGTCACCTATTTCTTAGTGCGATGGTTGCATGTAGGACACATGTTAATAGGTGGCTACATGCAAAACCATGTCACTTGCCATTGAATGTTTGCATGAACATCATGTGTCACTAGCTTGTTATGGAGTGGTTGCATTGTATGTCTACCACTAGTCCACTTCTTGTTATTTTGTAGTTTTTCTATTCCAAAGTACTTCATAAGGAAGTAACTTCCTTGGCTACTTATATATAGGGTTGTAATTACTCTTTTTAAGGATGTCTTTGAAGAACTGAAACTTAAGATTTTGAGATTTTATTTTAGCCTTACTTTGTTATTTCTTGTGGCTTGGTTTTGAGACCCACAGCTCGTGGAATTTGACCCTTACTTGCTAGATTTTGCATAAATCAATCCTAAAATTTGATTTTACAAAGTTTGAGAAAACTGCCCCCCACCCCCCAAAAGAGGAGTTTTTTCCAAGTTTGACCCTAGTCAAAGAAGTCAAAACACGCAGCACCAAAAGGGCCATACTTTTGGAGATCATAACTCAGAAATGTGGTTCTAAAAAAGCCTTTTCCATCCCCAACTCAGTTTCTTGGTAACTATGATTGAGACCACCACCATTTATATAAACATGTTTATTGTAATAACTCAACTAACCAATTGTCAAATAAGCCTAGAAATAAAATAGTCTACATAGATATTTTATATTTATTATATACATACCCCATGTATTCTAAGGATCTTTTTTTCTGTCAAAAAACTACAAAAATAACATCTTTCTCCAAGAAAGACAGTCCTGATATTGCATCCTTTGCCAGCAGTGGTAACCATAATGATCACATATTATCCTCAAGAGTTCAAGAATGCCTCCAGTAAAAAAACAAAAACAAAAACAAAAAAATTTGGTGGCATTGGATCAAATATACATTCACAATCCACATTACAAACTTCAACACTTTGAATGATACTACAGTTCAAGAAAAAAGCAAATATCGCAATCACAAAATTAAAAAGCTACATAAAAATATTGTTGTACTAAATGCCCATTATTAGCAAATATGGTGCTATTAACTTTATTTTATTGGCTGCAAATACGATGCTATTGTTAACAGGCAACAATCTTGTCAGATTTGCTTTTCCTATTTCTAATTAGATAACCAATCAATGTTTCAAATTAGATTTCAAATATAATTCTAAAAAGCTCATCTTTGAGAAAAAAACTAACGTCGATCATTTTTTATTTTTTACTTTTTTAAAAAGGTAAGGAAACAACAACTGTCATGCCATTTGAACTGCTCGTAGGTAGTAATTCAAAGCTGGGACAATGGAGTACATACACTAGTATGATCCGTAAAACAATGGAGTACCTACTGCACTACAATGCAGTCAAAATGAGTCATGACAATAACCAATTAGTGATCCCCAAGACAAAGGTAGCCTTTCTATAGTCACTGCAAAGACCCTTTCTCTAGTAATAACATGCATTGCAGTAATCAGCTACTTGGTCATATCATGGCAAACAATATGCTGCCAAGACCAACCATGATATTGCTCTCATTATTTGCACAACTACCGTGCACCTAAATAGTAAATACAGAGTCTCTAACAAGGTAGCCCACTTAAAAGAGTATTTTCTGAACTGATTACAACCATGTCAATTAAAATTCTAAACTAATTCTCTGTAGATTATTGCTCCTATCAAATAAATTAATCGTTACAAACAACTCTGCACTCAGTTCTGATACAAATTCAAGAAGACGTACATTCAATATAAAAATTTCAAGTTCTAAACTTTACTTTAACAACGAGATTCTTATTTTATTTTTTATTTTTAGTCTCTGCATTCAAAGAAAAAACAAGAATTAATTTAAAATAGTATAGATTATCATATATGAATGATAAACCTGCATTTGATATTTTAGAACTTAGTTACAACTGGGATCTACCATTTACGTGGAATTTTCCCACAAAGAACTTCAATGTAGGTAAAGTTTTTAAAAGAATTGATATTCTACATGATTTATCTCTACTAATTACTTCATGCTATAATTTCTTTTAATAATTTATATACATGGTTATAGATGAAGAAAACTAGGTTTGCTCTGAGTTCTAACTGGATCAGAAAAACATTGTGCCAAAGTTTCAACTTGAATCAATCCATGTTTTCTTTTTTCTTCCTCCCCCTTACTCTTCATCTTCCATTCTAATTCAAATAAAATCAAACTGATGAGCTTTCTCTATGAATCTCATCCAATATAATAGAGCAATCAATCACCAATCTAACAATTGCAAAGCAATCAGACAATAAAATTACTTACAAAAACTCTCTGTATAACATATCAAATCCAACTGTTGATCAGATCAAGAGGACAACAATTCAAATATAACTTTCGATTACAGCACCACAGGAAAATGTACACTAAACGAGCTTCAAAATCTAAATATAAACTAGTTTACAACTCAAATGAAATCTAACAAATTTGTTTTTTTGCAACCACCATATATATATATTTTTCATTTATTAGCAAATGAAATCTAAGAAAAAAATATATGAAAGACAATACATGAATTTTTTAAATTTTCTGAAAAATGTACCTGAGATAAAGAGCAAGATAGATCTAATCTGATTCAAACTCGATTTCGGATTTGCGTTTTGCAAACTCAAGATGGGAGCTAATAGCGAGAGAGATTGAGTTCGAGTTCGATTAGCCTCGAGATCGATGAAGAACAGAGATCGTTGCGATTGATGAAGAACAACTAGAACAAACCCATGGTGGAGATGTCCAGAGAGTGAGAGCTTGCGAAGAAGATGTCGACATGGCTGAAGCCCGGATCGCCGACGAGGCTGGTAGTCCTTGAAAGCTTCAGCTATGGTGGAAGAGAAGAGGGAGGAGAAGAGCCAACAAGAGGACCAAACACACTGATTCAATTTTGTTTCCCCTTCTAACCGGTGTAGCCGGTTGCCTATTTGAGAGTTCAATTATTTAAGTAATTTAGTTATGATCTGGTTATGAGATAATATGGTATAAATAAGTAATTGAATATAACTAAGTATGACTCAATATGATAGTGATTATGACTAATATGATATTGGTTATGACATAAAATCATATAAGTTCATAACTAAATGTATGGTACATCTAAATGTAACACTGATTCAATTTTGTTTCCCCTTCTAACCGGTGTAGCCGGTTGCCTATTTGAGAGTTCAATTATTTAAGTAATTTAGTTATGCTCTGGTTATGAGATAATATAGTATAAATAACTAAATATAACTAAGTTATGACTCAATATGATAGTGGTTATGACTAATATGATATTAGTTATGATATAAAATCATATAAGTTCATAACTAAATATATGGTACATCTAAATGTACCATAGCATCACCCCTAATAACACTAACAAATATACCAGTAAATGTATCAAATAAGCCACAAGACTCCATATAAGTTTTACCACTCGACCTGTAGCCTAACTAATATATTATCTAGTTGATATATATTTGTTGCTACGTTTGTTAGTGTCCTAACATGATTGCAAATCATTGGCCAAAAATAAAATAAACACTATTGCAAATAGAAAGTGTTCATTCCAACGCGAAAGGCCCATCAAAATAAAATATTTGGTGGCTCCACATTAGCAAAATTTGTTTTGTTCCCTAGAGTCTTTTTTTTTTTTCATTAAAAAATTAGTGATAAATCTAATCTAAAAAAGATGTAAGGCATTAGATTCAGTGAATATTTTTTATTAGTGAGAAGTCTATGTTTTATGAAATAATTTAGTGAGAAATCTCAAAAGACATTTTGTTTCAAGTTTTACTCAACTTTTTTTTTATCTATTTGACTTTTCATTGACTATTTGTTCAAATTTTTTGTTTATCTGCTCAAATTCATATCTACTTGCTCAAATTTTTTAACTATCTATTCAATTTTTTTCATAAATTATATCTATCTATTCAATTTTTTTTTTCAAAATTATATTTAACTGTTCAATTTTTTCTCCTAAATTCTATCTATCTATTCAATTTTTTTTTTATATCTGTTGAAAATTTATGTCAACATTTTTGTTTATCTGTTGCAATCATCAACATCAACATTAATTTTTTTTTTCAGATCTGTCTCATACATGCACACACTCGCAGATATACATATATATGACCCAACCCAACTCACCAAATTCTATTCTATCTATTTGTAAAAAATAAATAAATAAATAAAAATCTATATGTTCAAATTGGGCCTTGTTTAGTTTGTTCTTCAGAAAAATTTTTGAAAAAAATTCTCTACAAATAAATTTTAAAGAGTAATCAAACCAAACAAATTTTTCTAAAAAAAATCTCAAAATTTTATTTGATTACCTACTTTCCAAAATCACACTCTCTCTTATACACATCAAATCAATTACTTTTTTTTAAAACTCTCTCTCCAAAACAATTTCTAAAACCATTTTTAAAAAATGCAATCCAAACAAATTTTCGTATTTTATATCTCAAAAACTACTCTACAAACACAAACCAAACACAACCGATCTCTCTCCCTATATGTTGCAATCTGCTTCTTTTTCATCTATCATCATCAACAACAACAACAACAATAACAAAAAATAACAAAACAAATTTAAAAAAATTCAAACATAGGTTAAAATCTCTCTTCTCTCACCTTATCTGTTGCAATCTTCTTCTTTATCATCATCAACAACAACAACAACAAAAAGAAAAAATTTAAAAATTCTCAAATCTCTGGGAAATAGAACAACAAAGAGATTACAGTTTCTTACCCAAACACCCCCTCTTTCTGTCACCAATCAAATGTTAGGGTTAGGGTTTTCAAATGTGCAAGAGGTTTTTCAGCTCCGGTGGTTGGGACAAAGTGGGAGGGATGGTGGTGGAAGATGTGGCGGCGGAGGCGAACTCAGAACTCAGATCTCGTAGTCCTCTAACTCCGATCTCTAGTCCGACGAGCTCACAAGCGTTGAAATCACCGCGACATCACCGTGAGCAGCAGTGACCTCTTGACCATTGCGACACTGTCGCAAACCCGTTGACCACCAGATCTTCGTTGTTCGACTTCAACACATTTGAGGGAAGAAGCGTTGCTCTATCGACTAGAAGACATCATTAATGGCGATGGAGCTGAGCTTTTGGGGATCGGAGAAGGAGAGAGTAAGAGAGACATAAAGAGAGAGAGCCAACTGACCACCGCGGAGGAAGGGACGGCGGGTGAGGAGTGGACGGCGGCAATCGACGAAGAGCTAGTGGAGTGTAGAGAGAGAGAGAGAGAGAGAGAGAGAATTTGTGGGTTGCCTGGTACGTTTGGTTTGTGTATAGCATATATATACCAGGGGTACTTTGGTTATTTTATCTAAACTTGTCCTTTTGGACAACATGTTGGAAAATTCTATTTTTACACATCAAGTTTCCTTACTCCACACATTTAATAAATTTTTTCAGAATCACAATTTTATCCTTTTAACAAAATTACCATCACACCCACATATCTCACAATTTTCTTCATACACATCTTACCCACCACCATCTCACCAGCCACTTCACCGTCGGTCATCGCCTTTCATGCCCAAACCTCAACCATACACAGGAAACTGATGACAACAACCGGAAAAAGTGTCATGAGATTCCTAGATGACAACGACATGAGATTCCCGGTGACAACCAATGCAAAAGTGATATTTTTGAAGTTCCAATGGAAAAAGTGTCAGTGGAACCTAAGGTTGAATTTAGCGAACAGATTGATCGAGAAGCTGATGAAGAAGCCAAACCAATTAGCATGTTAACTGAATCACCAGAGACACAAAAGCGTACATGACTTGGCCTTGAAGAACGATGACATAAATTTGTTGACAGCTAAGTTAGAAGAGAAATAGAAGGAACTAGAAGTTTTTCACCAAGAAAATGAGAGCCTAAAAGGTCAGCTCAATGAAGCAGCTTTAGAGATGTCAACAGGTCAAGCCAAGGAAAAGGAAATGACTTGGTTGAGCCAACTAGAACTTGATCTGGAAGAAAGTAGAGCCAATGAAGTCAAGTTGAAGGAGAAGCTTGAAGTTGTGAAAGAAGTGAATGAGGCGTTGGAAACTGAAATGAAGAAACTAAGAGTGTGTCACGCCCCCAAACCGCCCCTAGTAGTTTGGTGCCGTGATGGCCAGTAACCCGAGGTTACCGAAGGCCGACTTACAAAAATCACACACAATCAGAGTATGAAATATGGGGCTTACAAGAGCGGAAGCAAAATATACACATAAAACTGAGTAGTCCATGAGAGCCGTGCATAAGTCCAATGGAATGTCATACATCAAACATCTTTACAAGTCTTACAATTTAGATACAACAAGAATGAGATACCAAAATACATCCTGACCAAAAGGCTTCTCAAGCCGACATATGCCAAAACAAACAAAAGAAAACATAAGCCGAGAAGCATAATCTTCAAGACGATGCAAAACACAAATCCAAAACATGTCGGCTATGCGCCCAAAACACATCGGCAATCACGTCTAGGCCTCAATGCCTTCTTGTTCATCACCTACATATATATAGAGAGGGTGAGCTTGGATACTCAGTGAATGATACTAGAAATAAAGGTTTTGCATGATTGATATCCAAGATCTACTCCTTTACCCTGGAAAATGACCTCGGCTTGACTTGGGGTCTTCAATGTGACGTTCTTAGTAACACAATTAATGGATGCATGATTCGCCACTAACCAATCCATTCCCAATATAACATCGAAGTGAGTCATGTTTAATGGCATCAAATCAACTAACAATTCTACACTCTCAATCATAGCAATACACGCCCTATAAATGGATGTAACAATCATATTTCTCCCAGATGGAGTAGACACAGATAATACATAATCAAGGGGTTCTAATTCTCTATCCAACTTCTCGGCGAATATAGTGGACACAAATGAATGCGTAGAACCCGAATCAATCAATATGTGGCAAGACTAGAAAAGAAAGACTTAGGAATGAGTATATTCGAGAATGGGTAGGATTAGTACCGATAGAAGATAAGTTGAGAGAAAATAGATTGATATGGTTTGGTCATATACAACGGAGACCAACAGAGGTAGTAATGAAGAGATGCGATACCGTGACAGTAGATGGTAGTATGAGAGGAAGGGGTAGACCTAGAGTAATGTGGACTAGTATAGTAAATAGAGATACGAATCTCCTTAATTTGACTAACAAAATAACATTAGATAAAGTCGAGTAGAGAAGAATAATTCATACAGCCAACCCCATTTGATAGAACTTAAGGCTTGGCTTGGTTTGGTTTGGTTACATTAAATGGGCACAAGATTTTCTATCTTCAAATCCTTTTGTCTCAATTCACTCTTAGTCATTGAATTTTGCATGATCCTCCAACTGAAAGTACATTGGAACATAACGATAGACGAATTTGGAGACAGAAGACTCCTAGCCCTTAAAATTCACACAAAATTATTCACTAGTAGAGACGGAACTGTGTATAGACCTACAGGGGCCCTGGCCCCCCTGCTTTGCACAAGATGCTTTGCTATATATAGGTTCAACACACCAACTTCTCCTATCGGCCTCCTTTCATCTTATAATTTTAACTATTTTTTTTAACAATTCTTTATAATACAATAATAGTATAATATATAAAAAAATGTTATTATAAGAAATATATGATTTCTTTTTTCATGAAAGTTTAGAATATTTGTAGTGTTATGTGTAGTAAATGTCATAAGTAGTTAATTTATGATGTGCATCTCTAAAGTGAAAGTGAAAGTTATGACTTATTATAGTTACGTTATGAACAGTGTAGTGTAAATCTTACAAATTATTTGTGATGCAAAATGTTACAAACTATTTTGGTGACAGAAGTTGCAATTTGTTATGGTTAATATGCACCTTTTAAAGAGTGCAGACCATGATAATTCCCTAACATATTATGTTCTAAAATATATTTTTAATTATATTATTCACTTTATAAATGAAATTAAGTTCACCATTTTTGTATCTCATTAGCCCCATCATTATTTATCGCTACTACAATATAAAAACTCTCATTGATTAGTGATGCTATAACATAATATTAATGTTACATCAAATATTTAATAAAAATAAGAGTTTATCCGTTTTCACTTAATAGCATGAAAAATCACAGTTGTTTATTATATGAAAATTCATTGCTTTAAATCTAACCTCACTTATCTTCCTATGTTTGTTTTTGGCGCCCCAATGATCGAATTCTGGGTCCGTCCCTGATCTCAGTTGTTAATTGAATTGATCAGTTAACAATGTATTTGGTTAATCCTTTTGCTCCAATGGAAGTAGGGCCAGCCTTTAGGCAAAGACGAGCAATGCCGCTGTCTAGGGTCCATTGAAAGGGTTCCAAAATATTGACCCTCGTATTAAATCAAAAAAATAAAGTAAAATAACTTACTAATTTTACGTATTAGGTCACAAATAAAATAATAATACTAATAACACTAACAAATATACCAGTAAGGTCATGTTTGTTTGGGTGGACTGAATTAACATTCCCATGACTAATAGTCCTAAGACTACGAATCCGTTGGATTATGTATCATATTTTAACTAATAGTCAAGTTTAAAATAATTAGTCTCTACTTCAATTGTTTAACCAAATATCGGATTAATAATTTTATTGGACTATTAGTCCAATCCCAAACTCATGTCTACCCAAACAACCATGGCCTATATGTATCAAATAAGCCACAAGACTCCATATAAGTTTTACCACTTGACATGTAGCCTAACTAATATATTATCTAGTTGATATATATTTGTTGCTACGTTTGTTAGTGTCCTAACATGATTGCAAATCATTGGCCAAAAATAAAAAATAAAATAAACATTATTGCAAATAGAAAGTGTTCATTCCAACGCGAAAGGCCCATCAAAATAAAATATTTGATGGCTCCACATTAGCAAAATTTGTTTTGTGCCCTAGAGTCCTATTTTTTTTTCTTCAAAAAATTAGTGATAAATCCAATCTAAAAAAGATGTAAGACATTAGGTTTAGTGAATATTTTTTATTGGTGAGAAGTCTATGTTTTGTGAAATAGTTTGGTGAGAAGTCCCAGAAGACATTTTGTTTCCAATTTTACTCCTTAACTTTTTTTTTTATCTATTTGACTTTTCATTGACTATTTGTTCAAATTTATATCTATTTGTTCAAATTTTTTGTTTATCTGCTCAAATTCATATCTACTTGCTCAAATTTTTTAACTATCTGTTCAATTTTTTTCATAAATTATATCTATCTATTCAATTTTTTTTTTCAAAATTATATTTAACTGTTCAATTTTTTCTCCTAAATTTTATCTATCTATTCAATTTTTTTTATATCTGTTGAAAATTTATACCAACATTTTTGTTTATCTGTTGCAATCATCATCATCAGCATTAATTTTTTTATTCCAAATTTGTCTTATACATGCACACACTCACAGATATACATATATATGACCCAACCCAACTCACCAAATTCTATTCTATCTATTTGTAAAAAAAAAAAAATCTATATGTTCAAATCTCTCATTTCTCTCCCTATATATTGCAATCTGCTTCTTTTTTATCATCATCATCATCATCAACAACAACAACAACAACAACAATAACAAAAAACAATAAAACAAATTTAAAAAAATTCAAACATAGGTTAAAATCTCTCTTCTCTCACCTTATCTGTTGCAATCTTCTTCTTTATCATCATCATCAACAACAACAACAAAAAGAAAAAATTTAAAAATTCTCAAATCTCTGAGAAATACAACAACAAAGAACAATCTCGCAGTGAAATGAAGGTGATATTGGTTTCCCAAACTACAGTTTCTTACCCCATTTCTGTCACCAATCAAATGTTAGGGCTAGGGTTTTCAAATGTGCAAGAGGTTTTTCAGCTCCGGTGGTTGGGACAAAGTAAGAGGGATGGTGGTGGAAGATGTGGCGGCGGAGGCGAACTCAGAACTCAGATCTCATAGTCCTCTAACTTCAATCTCTAGTCCGACGAGCTCACAAGCGTTGAAATCACCGCGACACCGCCGCGAGCAGCAGTGACCTCTTGACTATTGCGACACTGTCGCAGACCTCTTGACCACCAGATCTTCGTTGTTCGACTTCAACACATTTGAGGGAAGAAGCGTTGCTCGATCGACTAGAAGACATCATTAATGGCGACGAAGCTGAGCTTTTGGGGATCGGAGAAGGAGAGAGTAAGAGAGACATAAAGAGAGAAAGCCAACTGACCACCGCGGAGGAAGGGACGGCGGGTGAGGAGTGGACGGCGGCAATCGACGAAGAGCTAGTAGAGTGTAGAGAGAGAGAGAGAGAGAATTTGTGGGCTGCTTGTTAGGTTTGGTTTGTGTATAGCATATATATACCAGGGGTACTTTGGTTATTTTATCTAAACTTGTCCTTATGGACAACGTGTTGGGAAATTCTATTTCTACACATCAAGTTTCCTTACTCCACACACTTAATGAATTTTTTCAGAATCATAATTTTATCCTTTTAACAAAATTACCATCTCACCCACCACCATCTCACCCACATATCTCACAATTTTCTTCATACACATCTTACCCACCACCATCTCACCAGCCACTTCACCATTGGCCATCGCCTCCCATGACCAAACCTCAAACATACACAGGGAACTGATGACAACAACCGAAAAAAGTGTCATGAGATTCCTAGATGACAACGACATGAGATTCCCGATGACAACCAATGCAAAAGTGATATTTTTGAAGTTCCAATGGAAAAAGTGTCAGTGGAACCTAAGGTTGAATTCAGCGAACAGATTGATCAAGAAGATGGTGAAGAAGCCAAACCAATTAGCATGTTAACTGAATCACTAGAGACAAAAAGCCTACATTTGATGGCTTGGCCTTGAAGAACGATGAAATAAATTTGTTGAAAGCTAAGTTAGAAGAGAAATAGAAGGAACTAGAAGTTTTTCACCAAGAAAACGAGAGCCTAAAAGGTCAGCTCAATGAAGCAGCTTCAGAGATATCAACAGGTCAAGCCAAGGAAAAGGAAATGACTTGGTTGAGCCAACTAGAACTAGATCTGGAAGAAAGTAGAGCCAATGAAGTCAAGTTGAAGGAGAAGCTTGAAGTTGTGGAAGAAGTGAATGAGGCGTTGGAAACTAAAATGAAGAAACTAAGAGTGCATGTAGAGCAGTAGAGGAAAGCGGCCGATGCTGTAGCCACAGTGCTTGCCGGGGGCATGGAGATGAACGATAGGAGAAGAATATCAGAGAGGTATGGGTCCATAGATAAGCAGTTTGGAAGCGAAGGTGAGGGTATATTTGGAGTGAGAAAGAATGGAAGGAGAGGATGTACACGGGTGCCTCTATTTACACACCATAAATTATTTTAAGACAAACCACTTCTAAAAGCACACATTTAATAATTTAGTAAATATATATTTTGCTCATCACACACCATAAATTTACATATTTGTCCTTACTCACACACCCATCCACAACAATATATACACAAACTCCCATATTTACCCTCACTCACTCACACACCCCCACACGAGCAAGGATCCCCTCCTTGCATCATTTCCTATTTGCAGGGCCATTGGGCCTACTTGTAGGCCCAATTTTGATAATCCGAACCGTTCATATTTTAAGATTTGTTCAGTAGATTATACCTGTAAAAAATCGAGTTGATCGGATATCAGAAAATATGTGTTTGGAAAAATCGAAGTAAAAACTATTTTTTTTTTAAAATTTAATAAACAGTTTTCCGAACACATGCTTTCTGATATCCGATCAACTTGATTTTTTACAGGTATGATATACTGAACAAATCTTAAAATATGAACGGTTTGGATTATCAAAATTGGGCCTAAAAGTGGGCCCAATGGCCCTGCAAGTAAGAAATGCAAGGAGGAAGTGCAAGGAGGGGATCTTGACTCCCCCCACACACCCACTTTGTCCATCTTCCCCCCTCCATTCTCAGTTTCAAGCGGTGAACACTGTGTTGGTGCTCAACACAGAGTTAAGCAGTGGTGAAGACGTCGTTGGTGCTCAACAAGACCCTCAGATCCAACATTACTGCATTCCACGAATGCACAGTTCTGAAAAAAAAAAAAAAAAATTTATAACTGTTCGGCAGTACATAGTTGAATTAAATGAAATAGTTCGACCTTAGTAATCCGAACAAATTGCATTTGTTCGGTTTTAGATAGTCGAACAAATGGAATATGTTCGATTGTAGTCTGTTGATCATATGTAATTTGTTCAATTGTAGTCTGTTGAACATATGTAAGTTGTTCGATTGTAGTTCGTTGAACATATGTAATTTGTTAAATTGTAGTCTATTGAACATATGTAAGTTGTTCGATTGTAGTTTGTCGAACAATGATATATTATTCACCTCTGGTTAACCGAACAACGATTTACCACTCATACACAAAAACGAAAACGAAGACAAAAACAACAAAAAAATAACATTTTCATTGCTCCATTGTTCCGAATGAGAATTGTCAGATGTATCCATCATTGAATCCAATCAAAATCTTCAATAATACTATATTTTTGATTATTTGTTGAAGGGTTTTTTATTTTGGTTTTAGGGTTTTTGGATTCTTGACAGAGAAGATACGTAAGGAACAAGTTTGAAAATGATGAATTATATTATATTGATTCCTGTCCTTTATGGTAAATATACAAATGGTGTGTATCATAACTTGTCTTCTATAGTCATTTCACTTAAGGTTGAAATTGTAATAAAAGATAAATTAATTAATGGTTTGCCTTGAGAGGGAAAGTGGTGTGTAAATAGAATGACCCGATGTACACAGAGAATGTGAGGATATATTTGGAATGTGAAGTGTGTGGACTGAGATAAAGAAGTAAAAATCAAATTACTAAATGCGTGGATTGAGAAAAGATGTACACAGAGATAATTTGGTGTGTGAAAATAAAATTTCCCCAAAGTGTTTGAGCGCTTGGACTTCTGGACAAACGAAAATTGAAATTGGATTTATAAACCAAGTGCCTTTTTTTCTTTTACTTTATTTAAATGAATCAAATCTATTTGAAACTTGGAAGATTTGCAATGAATGGGTATTTTTTCACTTCTCTCCCTCTCCCTTGGTATAGTTTAGTATCCCTCTCTATTTTTATAGTTGAGTTACATTGTGTCTTGTTTTGTTTAGATAAGATTTAGTTCACATTGTGTAACTCAATACTTATGTTGGTATGTCTTAGTTTTCTATTTTTCGGAATCAAATTATCACCAACTATTCATTAATTCATCATTATGTGAGTTGAATTTTATATTGGATTGTGGATTAGAATATGGTTACTTGCGTTATTTTGCCACACTTTGTTCAATTTTTATTTTAGTAATATAGTTTAAATTGTTCTGATGTTTTTTTCCCCATTATTGTAAACTGAATTTTGCAATCTATGTAAGTAAATTTTAGTGGATATAAATTGAAGTTAATTTTTTTTTTCTCTGAATATCTGGAGGCCCATGTTAGGGTTTCGTCTAGGGCAATTAGCCAGCAACCTAGTGAGAGAGAGGAGAAATCAGTGGGGATCATTTTCCTTTTACACATAAATGCATATAATTTCTTTAACACACATCTTAATTATACAATTAGAACACCAACACGTAATTACTCCCCAAATTAACAAATAATAAGTTTAAATAAACAGAGGCCAAATATAAAATGAGACATAAATATCTATATTCCTAGCACTGCTTATTAACAAACTCTTGGCACACAAAATTGGATTCTATCTTTATTACTTTTTGTCCGGTAACAAACAATCATCTTAACAGATAGAAACAGATCACGTTGAGAAGATGATTACACGACAATGAGAAAAGGAGAAATAATTTACCAAAAGCTGAGGGTGTAACTTTTGCTATAATTTCTTTTCACAAAAAAGTTAGACCTCAATATGTTTGTAATTATGTAAGCCATCACCCCATGCGGAAAGAGAAAATAATAAAATAGAAGATGAAAAAATCGAATTTTGAAATACAAATATGTTTTGTTTTGAAATTCAAAAATTGTTTCTGAGTTTTTTTTTTTTTTTTCCTTTCTTTTTTTGTTTTTGTTTTTGTTTTTAGTGAGTTTCTTTCATATTTTTATCATTTTTTTAAAACTTTTTAGATTCACTAATTTTAGATGTATTTAAAAGAAAAATATTTGTGAAGAAATTAAATAAATTTATTAAATTCAAAAGTGTATTATTATTTTAATTTTTTTAATATTTGTATATATATTTTATAGATTTCTTCATTTAGATTAGGTGTATACAAAAGGTAAAAAAATGCATAACCATTTTAAGGTTGTTAGGTTAGGTCCTGTTTGATAAGTGATTATTTTAAGTAAAAAGTTACTAAAAGATCAAAAAGAAATTAATTAATACAAAAAAGTCAAATATTCTTTTCATACAATATACAAAGTCAAAGATATATTCACACCATATTTTGCATTTTTTTTCGTAAGATTTCAAAAAATTGTTCCCACCTCACATTTTGGTCTAAAAAATCATAAAAAATCACTTTACAAACGGACCTTAAGGCACACATTAACCAAAAAAGAAAAAGAAAAACAACCGTGCTCCCCCGAATCTTAAAAACTTTTTAAATTCACTTATTTTAGATGTATTTAAAAGTAAAATATTTATGAATAGATTTAAATAAATTTATTAAATACAAAAATGTATTATTATTTTAATTTTTTTAATATTTATATATATTTTATAGATTTCTTCATTTAGATTAGGTGTATACAAAAAGTAAAAAAGTGCATAACCATTTTAAGGTTGTTAAGGTAGGTCCTCTTTGACAAGTGATTATTTTAATTAAAAAGTTATTGAAAAGATCAAAAAGAAATTAATTAATGCAAAAAAGTCAAATATTCTTTTCACTCATTATACAAAGTCAAAGATATATTCACACCATATTTTGCACTTTTTTTTTCGTAAGATTTTCAAAAAATTGTTCCCACCTCATATTTTGGTCTAAAAAATCATAAAAATCACTTTACAAACGGACCTTAAGGCACACATTAACCAAAAAAGAAAAAGAAAAATCAGCTTGGAATACAGTTGTCAAATACTAAGAAAAAGGATAAACCATAAATATATTTTTTTAAATTTACTTAAAATATAAATTGTTCATTATAGTTCTGCAAATTATAAATGTTCTCTTATCAGAGTTTGTCAATTAGCAAAATTAATAATAAAAAAAATAAAATAAAATTTCTTGACTTCCCTCTAATACAAAAATATAATTATCATAACTAAGGTTTTAAAAAGCGGCCGCAACCGTTACGTAACGCTGTTATGTAATGGTTGTGGTGGTTACCATTATCCGTTACGGCCGCTATAGTGATGTGACAAAAATTTACATGTATAATAGTCGTTTCGGTGTTACATAACAGTCGTAGCAGTACCATAACAGTCCGTTAGATATAGTTACACCATTTTACAATATTCTAAAGAGTTTCTTTTTTCCAAAAAAAAAAAAAAAACTTACAAAAAAAAAACAAATATGTAAGTGATCCAAACTCAAAGAAAAAAATCTTATATGAATTGTTTTCTTTCTAATTTTTTTTAAAAAATTTATGGCACAATTTTTATTTTAAAATCCTTTCGTTTAATAATTGTGAATATTTTTTATTCAGTTAATTTAGGTATTGGTAAAAAATAATTTGTAGACATTTAAAATCAATTATTCTTAAAATCATTAACTATTGAAATAAAATATAAAAAACTCCTTTTATAATGATTTGAAAATATGAAATATATTGGATCATACTTAAAAATTAACAAAAATTGATCAAGATTTATTTTAAATCTCAATAAATGTGATTCTGAATATAAAAAAAAAATATGCATATCGGTAAAAACTGTTAATTAACTTAAAATGAATCATTTATTACGTGATTAGAAATTTTATATGATGTAATTTTCAAAATTATAAGTGTGGGGACATTTTTTGGGTAGTCCATGTGGCCGAGGTTGTTAGCCAAAGTGCTACGTGGGCAGATCATGTTTGCCGAGATATTTGGGGCACTGCCGAGGTATTCTGTGGCAATACCGGAATCCGAGATAAACGGATAAGGGACAAGAGTCCTAGAATGGGAGAAGACTTCAGTTTGGGTAAAGATAAGACTCTTAGAGGGTTTATCCTAATCCTACTGGGAGTACAAGATTAGTAATAATCCTAAGTCCATTAGAGTTAGGCTTCTATTGGGACTAGAATTGAGGTTGCTATAAAAGGAAGGCACCCCCATGGGTCTAAGGTATGTCTTTTATGTTCTGTCTAGTGAGTTAAGCACTATTGGTTATCTTTGAGAGATATTGAGTACTGACTTGATCGTCGGAGTGCCCTCGGGTGGACGAGCTACCGCCGGAAACTCTTCTTTCTGTTGCAGGTCGTTCGGGCTTAATCTATTCTGCCGGTGCTCTCCAGCTGGGTACCTATTTGGCAGTGTGGTCAGAAAATCACCCACACAATTTGGCGCTGTCGTGGGAAAGAAACGAGAATAGATGGCCAATGACGGACAGAAAGAAAAGGTTGAGGACAACACCCCTACTAAGAATGGGAAACATATTGACTCAGACGTTGAAGAAGTCAACTGCAATGAAAAGACTCGTGATAAGAATCACGAAGGAAAGGACGTTGGCCAGGAGAGCGACGAACCAAAGAAAGCGGACCGGAGCGGGTATTACAACAAGGATGACCTCCAGGTATGGAAGGATAAGATACCTGCAGAGGGACGACGAGATAAAGGGAATGGCGGACAAATTGGCGGACCTGCAAACGGTCGTCAATTTCCTGATGCAGAACAACGTCGTGCAGCCACTGTTCTTGCTACAAGATATGCCGATTCTAGCGGCCAAAAAAGACACCCAGAAAAGGGGGTAGAAAACGGTTCCTGCAGTCCCTCAGCATGGCGAGAGCAAGGGACATTCTTACCGGCCTTCGCGGAAGGTCGGCCATGGAGAATCCCAGAAGACACGATCTCGGCCTAGATGATTAGGTCCGAGAAAAGAAGAGTTCAATCTAAAGTAAGCAGATCCCAGATTTCAGAAGGCAAGATCTCGCCCCAGATGATTAAATCCGAGAAGAGAAAAGCACAGCTTGAGTTAAAGACTTTTTTCCACAAAGGAGTAGGTGAAAGCCATATAGAGGGCTGGAGAATGATGCTTGGGAGTTGAAATTTTCAAGCCCAGATCGGTTTAACACTTGTTGAAATTCTGAGAGAATTTACAAGTTGAAGTTAAACCGAGATTATGTTTAACACTTGTTGAAACTTGTGAAAAGTTTACAAGTTGAAGTTAAACCGAGATCATGTTTAACACTTGTTAAAATTCTGAGAGAATTTATAAGTTGAAATTAAACCGAGATCATGTTTAACACTTGTTGAAATTCTGAGAGAACTTACAAGTTGAAGTTAAACCGAGATCATGTTTAACACTTGTTAAAATTCTGAGAGAATTTACAAGTTGAAGTTAAGCCGAGATCATGTTTAACACTTGTTGAAACTTGAGAAAAGTTTACAAGTTGAAGTTAAACAGAGATTATGTTTAACACTTACTGAAATTCTGAGAGAATTTACAAGTTGAAGTTAAACTGAGATGATGTTTAACACTTGTTGAAACTTGAGAAAAGTTTACAAGTTGAAGTTAAACCGAGATTATGTTTAACACTTGGTGAAACTTGAGAAAAGTTTATAAGTTGAAGTTAAACTGAGATGATGTTTAACACTTGTTGAAACTTGAGAAAAGTTTACAAGTTGAAGTTAAACCGAGATTATGTTTAACACTTGTTGAAATTCTGAGAGAATGTACAAGTTGAAGTTAAACCGAGAAAGAAGATTGATTTAACACTTGTTGAAATTTTAAGAAAATTTACAAGTTGAAGTTAAAACCAAGGTTATAGAAGTATCTATACACGTGCTGAGGTGACTATGTTACCAAGACTTGGAAGATAATGGAAGACAGAAGTCTTAAGAAGTAAAAGCAACACTTGTGAAAATATTTGTTACAATGTTTTCAAGTGCTAAACCGAGACCGAGATAAGCAAGGTCGGAAGTTTTGTCCGAGGTATGTTAACCTGGGGAGATTGTACAGTTAAGGTGTATGTTAAAGACATGCAAATTGTATTCTAAGTATGGAATCATACAAGGCATTAAGAACAGGGCAAACATTCAAAACACTTGAAAGAAGAAGTTAAAAAATGCATTCAGATACGGAAAGAAGGCACTTCAGCTTGACATTGAAGAATAAATTGTTTGAGAAAGTACAAGGTACAAAGACAGTACATGATCAGTACATGGTGAAATTCAAGATACAGGTTAAATGATCAAAAGACATGAACGAGTAAAGTAGTAAAGCCGAAGTAAAGTTCGCAGGGAACAGACGGTGGCCGTAAGCAAGGAAGTGCAGCAGAAGCCTCGCCAGAGAGGAGAGTGAAACTGGTTGCAGACAGCTTCGCAAAAGCAACAATAGAGGATTTGAAAAAGAAAGTTTAAACAAAAACGAAGATGCAGAAGTAAAAAGACGGAGAAAGTGAAGAGATTTTGATCAAATATGCAGATGCAAAGCGACTTAATAACGCGTATCAGACACGGCTCAGTAGAGGAAAGATGCGCGCAGAAACGGTTGAAAAATTGTACGTGCCCGCTCATACGCATGAAGAAAACTCTTGAAGTTCTTGATTTAATGAAACAAATACCTCGGCTAGAAGGATAGTTTCAGCTGAGAAACTTGAACGAATTTGGTTGTTGGATCCAAAGCCTTGATGAAAGCAGACTATAGGTCTGGGTCATATTGAGCAGACGAGTTCTGACTTCGGCAATAAATGATGAAGCAAGCTTAGCCGACGTGCTAGATGAAAGAGATAATATAGGTTCCATCACCTCAGTTTGCCGAGGTAATAGAACCTAAGGGGCAGTTGTGGAGACATATTTTTTGGGTAGTTCACGTGGCTGAGGTTGTTAGCCGAGGTGCTACGTGGGCAGATCATGTTTACCGAGATATTTGGGGCACTGCCAAGATATTCTGTAGCAATACCGGAATCCGAGATAAACGGATAAGGGACAAGAGTCTTAGAATGGGAGAAGACTTCAGTTTGGATAAAGATAAGACTCTTAGAGGGTTTATCCTAATCCTACTGGGAGTCCAAGATTAGCAATAATCCTAAGTCCATTAGAGCTAGGCTTCTATTGGGACTAGGATTGAGGTTGCTATAAAAGGGGGGCACCCCCATGGGTCTAAGGTATGTCTTTTATGTTCTGTCTAGTGAGTTAAGCACTATTGGTTATCTTTGAGAGATATTGAGTACTGACTTGATCGTCGGAGTGCCCCTAGGTGGACGAGCCATCGCCGGAAACTCTTCTTTCTATTGCAGGTCGTTCGGGCTTAATCTATTCTGTCGGTGCTCTCCAGCTGGGTACCTGTTTGGCAGTGTGGTCAGAAAATCACCCACACAATAAGAAATTATTTGTAATTTAAACAAATCTCAACAAATATATTTATAATTTACCATAATTTAAAAAGACTTCGATTATGTAACCTGCTAGTTGTTGAACTAGTCAATGATTTTCCCAACAGTGCTGGGGACCCCCAGCACCCCCACTTCCACGTGGGGCTCTGGGATAGTAAGACAAAGTAAAAAAAAAAAAAAAAAAAAAATCCAGCCAATGAAAAAACAGTGAGGGTGGTGGGCGTCACCCCCACTGGGGGCCTCAGTCATTTTCCTTTTTGAAAATTTGGTCTGTTTGATTTTGTCTTCCAAAACAAAAATAATGAAAAATTCAAAACTCTCATTGTTTTAGATAAATTATATAAACACCTCTTAAGATGAGTGATTCTACTCATATCATTAGTTTATCTTTTTATGCCATCTATATGAGATTTCATGTGTGAAATTACCTTTAAGGACAAAAGATTAAAATTAAATATATTTTATTATCTCCTTACACCCATTGCTCTTCAACCCCTACTACTCTTCTTCCCTTCTCATTTTTTGTTTTCTGCTACACATCTCTTTTCAAAAAGTGAGAATCATAGTGTTTTGATCATAGAAAAAAGCAATGGATAAAGAAACAGGCAATGGATAAAGAAACAGTGGTGAAGAACCATAAAAAAAGTGAAATAGTGTAGCACTTTGTGCTTCCTGTTATAATAGAACTATAATTTGACTCTTTGATTATCTTGATTGAGAACCTTCTTAGTTGATATTTGAGACTTAGTTGAGGTGTTACCATAGTGGTTGGGTAATATTGAATCAAAAACTCCAAATTTGAATAATTGTTATTGAGTAGTTTTCACTCTTTCATCATTTTCTCTCTCCATACTTTGAATTTTGATGTGAGGCTAGAACCATTGGAAAGCTTACTTCTGGGGATTCAATTTGGGCACAAGAACAGCCCTAAACGGAGTCGGACGAGAAAGTTATACCTGTATGAATTTTGCATTTATGTGCTGGAAGCATGCTCGCTTGAGCGAGTTTTTCTTCGCTCGAGCGAACTTGGCGATTCTGGGAGTTTCTTTTGTATGCTCGAACCAAGCTTCCTTTGCTCAAGCGACCACGTCGCTAACATACATTATAAAGTAACTTTTTTGCCCAAAAACTTTATTTTTCTCTCTCTCTTCTTCTCCCATCCTCCAAACCCCAACCCCCAACCCCCAAACCCTAACCTTCCAAACTTTTGATTTCTCTTCTTTTTACTCAAGATTCACCCCAAATCTTTTAAGAACGTGGAAGAGCAAGCATAGATCAAGATTTCTACCGATTGTTTTGTGATTTCATTGGAGTTTCAAGTTGGCTCTTCATCTTTAGCTTCAAATCTTGAAGTAGGGATTTCTTTGCTCCTTTTTAATATCTCATCTATAAATAGATATGTGGTAGATTTTATTGCATAAAAATCATATCCATTATAGAGTTCTTTGAAAATCATGAAAAGGGGATCTAGGGTTTGTCATTTGGGAATGAGATTGTTAAATTGATTGTTGTTTAGGTTAATTGGGGAGTAATATTAGCATGTTTTTGTCGAAATAAGAAAAAACCCTAATTTAATGTTTTGACTTGGTGAATTAAAAGGGATTAAGTTGAATAATGTTTGTAAATTGTTATTATGGTTTGTGTAAATGTGTTAATAGCTTAAAGGGAGAATTGACTATGGCATTGGAATTATTTTGGATTGAATATATTAAGTTGAGTTGGGTTGTGGTTTTGATATCCATAGATTTTATTTTGTGAAATGAAAAGAATGGATTGGGATAAAGGATGGAGTATGTTAACTTGGAAAATAAGAAAATTGATTTTTGAAAGGGAAGAATGAAATTATAACACTATGTGAATTTCAAAAATTAACTTGAGGTTGGATTATGAATATTTTATTTTACTATTGTTGTCGTTGGATTTAAAATCTCATGAGAGTTGGATTGTTATAATACGTGTATTGAATACATACATTTAGAAGTTTTGTCTTTGGTCATCGGTGGAGGATGACATTGTTGTGTTGAATGGTTTATGTGTATGCATTACACTTGTTGGTTGTACTTTGTCATGTCGTGATGATTGGTAACGTATACTACGCTGAGAATGAGAGGTATCATTACCTTCCAGCTAGTGCATGGATAATTGGTTGCGCTTATTACGAGAGGTACCAGTTCTTTCCAGCTAGCGCCTGGAGAACTTGGCATAGGTACCATTACCTTTCAGCCGGTGTCTGGTAAATTGGCATTTCATTGTGAAAAGGTGTATCCTTGGCTTACCGTGCTTATGGCAGGTAGAGCAGAACTTATTTATCATTATTGTCTCAGTGTATCTGGATATATTATGAGTTATGATGGTTATGGTTCTAGAAGGCTGGTTGCCTTATTTGTTGAGTAGATAGTTGTTGGTTGCTTGTTGTTTCCTTTTGTACTAAAGGTATACATGTATAGATATGAATGTGTTGGAAACTGGCATAGGTACTGTATTGAGATTATGAATAATGTGAAGGACATCGGATACTTGTGAACATGTTTTGAGAAGGCAAATCAGGTGTAAGTTCGGAAAGTGGGAGAAAACGTAATGGGCTTGGTGAAATTGTTTCAGGAATTTGTTATTGTCATATGAATTTTGGAAAAAAGTAACAAGAAAAGTGAATTACTTATGTTATTGAATGAAATGAATGATTTTGAGAAAAGTTCTTATATACATATATTTCTGTATAAACCGTTACATTATTTATATAGTATGAGACTAAGCATTCATGATCATAGGTAGCTATAAGTTGTTATTGTTTAGGATTATGTTGAGATCCCTATTGGACTTTATGTTTATCCCACGTTGCTAATCCTTTTTCAGGTGAACGCCGAGAAGTGTTTCAAGGTCATGGATCTTCTTTATCTGTTGGCCACGAGGCTTTTTATTTGTGAATGGAATGCCATTGATGTAAAAGGGTTAAACCCTTTCTCTTCATTTAGAAGATGTAAGCCTACGGGCAATTTATTTAATTATAACTCCTGTTGCATTCATATTGTAGTCAGATAAGAGAATCTTTATTCACGTGTTCTTGTAAATATAAAGAGTTTCCGTATGTTATCTCTGAAATTGAATCTATAATAATAGTTTGGTAATGGAATCCGAGTAATAAAAAGCGAGGCGTTACAAATAGTGAGTTTTTTTATATTTATTTCGTAGGTTTTCATTTCATTTTTTTGAGATAGTTTTTCAACTTTTGTTCGATGTGTCAAAATCGAACAAAATAAAATAGTCCAAAATCACATTGCCGAACAAAAAAATATGTCCTGTAACCCACTGCTGAATAAAAAATACATTTCTAGTAACCTAAGGCTGAACGTTTTTAATTTGTTCAATTACTTATTACCGTGCATTTCCAGTTTTATTTTATTTATTTTATATTTTTTGTTTTTTACTTAGAAGGATTATACTTTTACTCATTGCATCAATACAAGTACAATCATTCAGCTGCTGAACATCTTGAAGGACACTCATTTGCTGATAGATTATCTGAGGAGGAAACATCCTTATTAGTTGACATGTCAAAAAGTATGGTGCGACCAAAAGAGATATTGATTACATTGAAACGAAGTGATGCCTTTAATGCGACAATAATGAAGACAATCAACAATGCATGTAAAGCGATAGGCGGCTGGGCAAATTTATTTTAGTTTGGCAATATGACACTGGAATAATCTAATTTGTATTACAATGTGTCACCGAACATGCACTTCACAATTAGGCTTCAACTAATTTTTTGTTAAGTAAAGTAAAATCATCCAATCGAACGCAACAAATAACTGAAAAAAAATAGTTTGTCTGGTAATACGGTGCCAGAGTAATTCAAATTCTTTAGCATTGTAAAACCAAAAGTTATTGGTGTAAAGAGACAAAATTGAAATGATTTTGAAGAGTTTTTAGTTTAGGATTAGTTTTGGTAGTATAATGAGTGTAATGAGAATCACATTTTTTTTGGCGGTGTAATGAGATGGAGGATGTAAAGCGATAAACTAATGGTGTAAGTATAATCACTCCTCAAGATTTGCTTCTATTATGGATTCTCCCTCAATGTTTGGAAAATTACACTTTACTCCTTACAATTTCAAATCACATTGCAATTTAAGTTCCGTTATGTTCAACTTATAGATATTGATGACATTAGCAATAAAAATTCTCACAATACCAATTTTAACATTAATAATCCAAGCCCAAGCTTAAACAATTCAATCCACACCCGTTGATCTCATGTATAGAGAGAGGAACAGAGAGAGGGTAAGAGACTAGTGGGTAGCTTTTGGACTACGATTGGACTGGTAAGAGGGTAGGTGAAGGTAAAAGGGCATGAAGAGAGTTGGAAATGAGCAAGGGTGATAGGAAAGGGTGGTCTAGAAGTGGATGTCGATAATGGCTTTCATCGTCATCGACAGAAATTGGCACACAAATTTCTCTCAAATTTAAATAAGGAAAAATTTTATATTTTAAAAGCGAAAATGATAAAAAAAAATAAAATTAAATAATTAAATAATTAAAAAAAAAGGAGTTAATTTGAAAAGGGTTAATTGTTGAAAAGTTCAAGCTAAGGAAGGTATAAGCTATGAGATCAAGTGAATATTTTTGTTGGTAAGAGATCCACCCTTTTGTGAAATAGTTTGGTGAGAAATCATTTTACTTGTTTTGAAGGACGTTTTGTTTTTAATTTTACCCTTTAATTTATCTGTTGACTTTTTTTTATCTGTTGACTTTCGTTGACTATTTGTTCAAATTTTTTTCTATCTGCTCAAAATTTTTCCCTATCTGTTCAATTTTTTTGTCTATCTGTCCAAATTTTTTTTATCTATTGAATTTTTTTCATCTGTTGAATTTTTATAATTTATTTTTCTAT
Source organism: Camellia sinensis (assembly GCF_004153795.1). Lineage (NCBI taxonomy): Eukaryota > Viridiplantae > Streptophyta > Magnoliopsida > Ericales > Theaceae > Camellia > Camellia sinensis. The sequence goes on along the minus strand of NW_021024958.1, from coordinate 1,083,169 downwards.
CTTTTCTATTTTTTATATGTTTAATTTCTTTTTTTTTCCCTATCTGTTGAAATTATATATTCAATTTTTTTATCTATTCAAATAACAATTCAACAAACAATCGCAATCTTTGTTTATTTATCTGTTGAAACAAGATGTGATGATCTATTGAAATGGATGGAGAGAGGAGAGTTATCTGTTCAAATTTTCTCTCTTTTCCTCATCTCTTTCTCTTTCTTTTTCTATCTGTTGCAATCAACGACAACAATAACAATAAAAAAGATGGAAAAAAAGGAGAAAAAAAGAAAATAACTTCATCAACAACAACAACAACAACAAGCTAGTTCCAACAAAAAAATAAAAAATAAAATTGAACAGATAACACAGATCTGTTCAAATTCAACTTTTCCAACATAAATCTGTTTAATTCACACACAGATCTGTTCAACTTTGGATTTCAACACAAATTTGTGATATATACACATCTTTGATATTCATAAAACAACAAATCAAGGCAAAGAAAATTGATATATGGAGCTTAGATAATATTCGATCCTTTGATGTATACACACATAAGCTACTAAACATCGAATTCAAATTCAAACGATCAAATCAAATCTAAGAAGATAGAGGTCACTGTAATGACTGCAAACACCTTAAACATCGATTGTGGACAGATCTTAGACATTAATCGTCACCTTAAACATCAATCTGGTCACTGGTGAAGATCGAGAGGGTGGTATTCTTAGCCAAGTCAGCCCAACTTATCTGATATAAGAGTTTAGGCCAACCAGATTTGAGTGAGATTGACTCGATCGAGTTGCAAATCTGAGTCACCGAAGTACCGATCGACGACTATGGCGATGACGATAGAGACTTTCCAGGAGATGAGAGAAATGTGAAAACCAGTGATGATCCGGAGTTTGTTCCAAGCGTTGATCCGATGCTCAATGTGTTACCGTGGATGTTGTCCGATGCCTACTGCAGCTCACAATGGTCACGGTAGTCGCGAAGAGAGAGAGAGAGAGAGAGAGAGAGAGAGAGAGAACTGACAACCATGGCGACAAGATCATCGTGATCGAAGCACCACGGCGGCAACATCAGAGCAACACGTCGGTGGCGAGAGTGGTTGTGTTGGCGGCTGAAGTGAAGAGAAGAGAAGAGAGAAAAGAGAGAGAGACGTGCGACTACGTAGGGTTTTCTTTAGAAAATAACATTGTATTTTGGTCATTTTATTTAAGCTGGTTATTTTGGACAAAATATTTAAATGTCTGAATTTTTAACCAAACAAAATTAATATTTGAATTTATGGATTGAGTGCCCATTTAAAAAAGATATAATCTTTAGATTTAAACTAATTAAACTGTCACATATCGTGGTGGCATTTTTCGTCCACTTTATAGATGGGTTTTGGGCATTGGTCCACGGTGGTAAGAATTAGTTATCAAAACATGTGCTCTTTGTTATTTTAATCTCTTAAGTTTTTTTTTTTTTTTTTGTGGTAAATATAGGTTGTTATAAAATAAATAACTTAGTCAGTACAAGATAGTTCTGGCATATTGAATTCCCATAGCATCATACATAACCATCTGTGATACAAAGGTAGATGGAGGGTAAGAGAAGACATGAAAATTTCCATCCATCATAAGTAGCCCATAATTTGCTAGCGCATCCGCACTTTGATTTGCTTCCCTGAATATGTGTTTAACAGTTGGCGATCTGAGGCTGTCCAGGAGGAACCTGCAGTCATGAACAATATTGCTAATGTGGTGTTGATCATTGCAATTATTTAATACTATGTGTACAAGAATGAGAGCATCAAATTCAACTTCAATTGGTGTGAGACCAATGTCAAGAGCCAATTTGAGACCATCTCTAAGGGCCCATAATTCTGCGGTTAGACTGTTGGTTTTGCACAAAAATCTGCAGAAACACGAAACCCAATTGCTATGATTGTCGTGAATAATACCGCCTGCAGCTGCATGGTTTTCATTTGCCGCACCATCGGTGTTTAGTTTGAGCAATGTATGAGAGGTGAGTTCCAACTACAAGCAATGGTTTTAGTGGCACGTGGTTTACTGGTATTTGAGAGGTGATACCATTCGGTGGCCATCGCAATGGTCGAAGTAGGTTTGAGTGGGTTAGGGGGGGTGGGATCGAAAAAGACAGAGTTTCGATTTTTCCAAATGGTCAAACAAGCAAGGAGAGAGACAATGACCCAAGGGATGGATGATGAGTGAAGCTCAGTGGAGAGGCAGTTGATTTTGAGCCATTCCGTTGAGCTAAGATTGAAAGAAGATGATAACTTAAGGGAAATAAGGATTGAGTCCCAGAATCTTTTCGCAAATGTGCAGTCCCTCAGTGCATGAAGGTTTGTTTCAGGAGATGAGCCGCAGAGTTGGCAAGTACTATCCAAGGAAATGTTTCTGATATGTAAGAGGTCTTTGGTATGAAAATGTTGTTGGAGTGCTAGCCAAATGAAATGGATCACTCTCGGTCTGGTAGGGAGTTTCCAAACCCAATCCCAACTGGGGAAGGAAGGGGTGATGGTGAAGTTCTTGGAAAGCAAATATGCGGACTTGCTAGTGAAAAGGCCATCGGGGGAGTGATTCCAAGTTGTTATGTCATCTGCAAGTCCAAACCAACACGAGGTGATGGTTTGAATTTGGAAAAGGATGTTCGATGGGATCTGTAAGGAAAGTTTATTAAAGTTCCAATGATTGGAACTCCAGCAATCTCGGACTGTAAGGTTAGTTTCCTCGGGGGTGAGAAGGCCTTCCACTAGGTGCCGCAAAAGGCCAAGGTTGGTCTAGTTACCGAACTAGAAGCTTGTGTTCACACCACTTTTAATGAGGATTTTGGTTCCTTTGTCAAAGAGGTCTTTTCCTTTAAGGATACTTCTCCAAATGGGAGAGGCTCGCCTCCTAGGATTGGGATTGTTAGTTTACTTGGCTTTGAGAACTCTAGCCCAAAGTGACTGATTGTCATTAACTAGACGCTAGTTCAAGTTGGCCATGCACACTTGGTTAACCAGGAGGGTTTGTCTAATTCCTAGACCACCAAGAGTTTTGGGTTTGGAAACATTTTCCCAATTCACAGCGTGGTGTTTCCTTTTTTCCAACGTCGATCCCCAGAGGAAATCCCTATTAAGCTTGTTGATGGTTTGGATGGTTTTCTTCGGGAGGAAGTTGCTTTGCATAATATAGGAGGGAATGACAGCATTGACAGAATTTATGAGGGTAGTTTTGCTTGCTGGAGAAAGGAGTTTGGCTCCCCAACGAGCGAGTTTGTTCTGGATCTTTTCAATGAGAAAATTGAAGGAGTTGGCAATTGGTCTGTCATGATGGATGGGGCAACCTAGGTACTTGCCAAGGTGCAAGGTAGGGAGGATTTGGAGTTGGTGGGCAAGCATAGAGCGAGTTTGGTCATCCACATTGTTCGAGAAAAGGACTTTGGATTTGGTGGAGTTAACTTTGAGTCCTGATATATCACAGAAATTTTTGATGATGTTGGCTATGGTTTGACAGGTTGATACGTTGGCGACGCCAAAGAGAATAAGGTCGTCCGCAAAGAAAAAGTGTGATAGGGATGGACCACCTCTGGACACTTGGATGGGTTTCCAAGTGTTGAGGTTGCATGCATGGGTGATAGAGAGGGAAAGGTATTCCAAGCAGAGGATAAAAATGTGGGGTGAAAGAGGGTCGCCTTAGCGAATACCTCGGGAGGGTTGAAATGTTTCAGTTGTGCCACCATTAAAAAGGATTGCAAAAGATGAAAATGAAGTGCAAGAAAGGAGTTCAATCCATAGTCTGGGGAAGTTGAAGAAATGGAGGACTTGTCTGACGAAGTCCCATTCAAGCCTATCGTAAGCTTTTTCGAGATCAATTTTCACAAGCATATGGCCAACTTTACCTTTTTTTTTATTTGAAACTGTGAACGACCTCTTGCACTATGATGACATTGCCATTGCCTTTTCTACTAGGGATGAATCTAGATTGAAAAGGGCTGATTAGATCATCAAGAAGAGGTCTAATGCGGGCCACTAAGATCTTGGTTATGAGCTTGAAAATGGTGTTACAAAGGCTGATGGGACGAAACTGTGATACTGATTCAGGGTTTTTTATTTTGGGAATAAGGCAAAGGAAAGTGTGATTAAGGCTGGGGTGGATATAGGATGTGGAGAAAGCTTCTCTAACCAAGGAAGATACAGACTCGCCAGTAATGTCCCAGCATTTGTGGAAAAAGATGGGATGCAGTCCATCTAGACCTGGGGCTTTCCATGGGCCAAAAGACCATTACACATTTTTGATTTCTTCAGCTGAAGGGATGACAGTGAGTGAGGGATGTGATAAGGAGTCTAAAGTGGGAAAAGCAAACACATGGTTAGACAGAGGAAAAGTAGTGAATTGACGGGAGGTAATGAAAAGGTTAGAGAAGTATTAGACTAGGATATTTTTAATTTCAGGAGCTTTATAAGTCCAGGTGCCAGATGCATCCTTACGAGCTGTAATGGAGTTTTTCCGGCGGCGATTAATGGTGGTGAGGTGGAAGAATTTAGAGTTTTTATCGCCCTCAAGAATCGTATTGACTCGGGATTTAAGAGCCCAAAACTCTTCCTCAAGCTTGAGGGTAGAGTTCAGCTCACTAGTGAGGGATTTCTCAAGCTCGAGTAGGAAGGGGTAGGATTGATTATCGAGGGCTTTCTTATAGCGATCCCAAACTTTGACCCAGCTTTTATGGTATTCCGGACTCAGGTCTTATGGTTTAATACTGTTATTTATGCCCTTTCTCCCTTACACCCTTTGAATTTGAGTTTTGGAATGTCTTAGGCGTGTTTAGAACAGGTTGGTTGCTAGTTGGTTTAGAACCTTGTTGCCTAGGATTTTGGTCTTTCACTCGAGCGAACCTTCTTGCGCTCGAGCAAGGTTTGCAATCTTTCAGTACTTTGTATCCTTGCAAAAATGCTGCAGAAGTGTTTTTCATGCTCGAGCGGAACTTCTTACGCTCGAGCGAGTCTGCACTCGAGCAATCTTCCTTACGCTCGAGCGACTGTCTGAAGTCTGTAAAATACTGGACGAGTGTATTCTACGCTCGAGTGGCTCTCCTTACGCTTGAGCGGCTCTCCTTGAGCTCGAGCTGGTAGTTGTTGTTGTGTCTTGGCGCTCGAGCGGCCTTTATTACGCTCGAGCGGGAAGAAAATTTTGTGTCTGACGCTCGAGCGTTAGACTCTTCGCTCGAGCAGACTGCGTGTATATCAGATCGTAAAAGTGACTTTTTACATAACATTTTTATTTCTTTTTTACTCAAAACCCTAAGTTGAGAGCCTCTCTCTCTAAAATACTCTCTCTCTCTCTATATATATATTTTGACCTAGATTTAGTGATCTCCTCACCCTCCTTTCTTTGATAAAAATATTGAGCTCTTCAAGATCTCCATTTTCATCCGAGTAGAAGTTGATTTTGTCATCTTTATAGTTCATCTCTTGCTTGGCTCACCTTCTACACTTGATGTAGGGATATTCTACTCTTTAATATGAGTTTTGACCTAGATATTTGTGATTCTGTATAAATGGTGGGATTTGGGAAGTTTGGGTGAAGTTAGGGTTTGAAGTTTAAAATGTTTTAAAGAGGGGTTTTCTATTTTTGGGTGTCATATGGGTATGAGAGGTCTTGAACTTGTCATTGCTTGGGTATAGTTGGTAAAATTTAGTCTTGGGAGCAATGTATGATTAAGAGGGAGATTTGCCCTAATATGAATGAAATGAGTTATTGGTATAGATATGGAAATTAGCTTGGAGATCATGAAATTGAAGGAATATGTGATTAAATGGTGTAGTTGGATTAATGAATCACCCACCTATGAAAAAGGTGATAAATTATCTGTTGATAGATTTATTTATCTGTTTAGAAATATCTGTTTGGGCTATTGGTGGAGGATATCTATGATTGTTGTAGAAAATGCATGATGATTAGGTAAATTGAAACTAATCAATCGGATTATGTCATTAAATATGACGGTTGGACTAAACCATTGAATAGGTGATTTATTTCATCATTGTATATGGCAACGTGTTTAAATACATTGTATATGTATCTTTGTTTGAGAGGAGAAATGGGATGTACTCCATTGTTTGGGAAGAGATAGGGGATGAACTCCAGTGAGAATTAAGTTAGCCGGAGTGTCCAGGGTAAAAGTCTCGAAACCTTATGCATACATGGGTGCCGGTTCCCGCGGATGAAATTTTCGTAAAATGACAAGATTGAAGTATCTATGTGATTATTGTAATGATTAAAAACCCATGGAATGTAATCTTAGTCGGGTCATTGGGAGAGTTATACTCTTGGTCTATGAATCTGAATGGAATGAATGTATTGAATTGTGAACCATTGAGTTGTAATCTCATATTGGCCACTTGATAATAACGAATTTGGTTATTTGATTTGCTCGGAATGGTAGAATGGAAATGAATTGAGATACTGGTTGTTTATATTGTATGACCTTGAAAGGAATACGTATTGGTCAAGATGGTTGCACATTTATCGAATGCTCATATTTTAGTTATTTCTCATATATTGTTTAGCATATCTCTACTGGGTGTTGGCTTATCCTACTTGGGACATCATTTTCAGGTATAGGTGATATGCCGCCTCCAAGGACATAACCTGGGAGGTCTAGGGGCTGAAGGATGCATTCTACTTTTGTATTGTGTGATTAAATGCAAATTCAAGCTGAGGGCTTTATATATAAAAGAGTTAGGACTCTTCTTTTGTTGTAACCAAGTGATAACTTGGAAAGCTGTAAGCCTGTAGGGCATTTATTTTGTTGTTCTCAGCTATAGTTTCAAGATAAATATTTATGAAAGTGTATTGCATGTAACATCTATTGTAACACAGATTCTGATGAATGAAAATGCAACTCTTCTATCATGTTTATAGATGTAAGAATGATTGATTTATGTAATATTTTGAGGGCGTTACATTTCTGGACTCCAAGAAGGCGTCTTTCCAATTTTCTTTTTTTTAGGAAGATATTACCGAAACTTGTTTTATTCCAGATGAAGACTTTAGAGGTGAAAATGGCCACGCTTCGGAGGAAGGATGAAGGGTGTTGATCCCAACTCTCACGAACGACTAAGAAAATGGAAGGGTTCGAGAACCAGATGGTTTCAAAACGAAAAGGACGGTTGACATGGTTTCTAGTTAGAGGGTGGGCGTCAAAAAGGATAAAGCAGTGGTCAGAGTGAGTGCGGGGCAAGTGAAGGATTTTGGTTTCGGGATAAAGAAGTTGCCATTCATGGTTACTCCAAGCTCTATCCAGTCTTTCACGGATAAGGGCTCTAGTGTTTCTTAGGTTTGTCCAAGTGATCTTTGGGCCAAAAAAGCCCATGTCTAACATGCCACAGTGGTCTATGCAATCTTTGAATTTGAGGGCTCTCGAGAGGTTGATAGGCTTACCTCCAAATTTGTCTGCACTAGTTAGTATTTAATTGAAATCACCTATCATAAGCCAGGGAGAATTATGGAAATTCGCCAGAGTGGTAAGATTTTCCCATAATATTCTCTTGGAACTGAAAATAGGACTAGCATAGATAGTTGAAAAAAGCCAATGAGAGGGTTTAGATGGGACCTGAATCCAAGCGTGGACCTCCTATTGGGTCTGAGCAATGATGTCACAGTGGATTTCCTGGTCATTCCAAAGCAACCAGATTCCGCCAGCAAAACTGTGTGTTTCAATGATGTGATGTTTGGGGAAGCCCAAATTTTGGCATAGGGTAGCTCCTCTAGTGCCGCCAACTCTGGTTTCAGTGATCATTACTAGCTGAGGACGACGATCTTTCATGAGGTTATTGAAATGCCTCCGAAAATGTGGGTTTGTAGCCCCTCTACAATTCCATAACAGAACTTTCATGGGAGTTTTAAAGAGTGGGAGATGAGGAAGGTCCACTTCCTTCTGAGTTAGTGTCTTGTTTTTTTCTTCGATCCATTCTGGACCCATCGTGGCTTCTATTGTCTTCTTCAAGAATGGAATCACCCTGACGTGGTGATCTAATCCCCAATACTCTTGCATTGTGCAAGACCGCACGATAACGCGTAGTTTGTTCAAGTTTGGTTCCGTTACCAACTTTTCCACCATGTAGAGTTGGCCCCTTAGAATGAAGTCCCGGTGGTGGTTTACAAGGTAGTGGGAGTCCAACAGGTAGGGGTGGGCGCGGGTCGGTTGCAGCCACAGAACTTCTAATCCGCCATCCGTCCGCTAGATTGGCGGATTGGAGAAAATCAATCCGCATCCGTCCGCCAATCCAGTGGATGCAGATTGAGCGGATTGGCGGTTTGGCAGATGGACGCGAATCGGTTTGGCGGTTTGAAATTTTATAAATTTCAACATAGTTCAGCTTGTGCACTTCCTAAAAAAAAAACAAATAAAAAAAAGTATTACAGTCAATGACTTAAAAAAGTATTACAATTACTGCATGCCTCATCCAAAGAAAGCAAGTTTAAAACTTTAGAATATCACAATCACTGCATGCCTCATCCACATATTACAATCACAGTATGTCTCATTCACATAAATTATTATAATCTGTGGTTCTTAAAATATAAAAACAATTCAAACCATCAAAACCATGAACAGAGCAATAGTAGAGATTGTATATCTCTGTATTGTTACATTTATATATGTTTTTGAAAACAGAAACCAACCAGCATATATCATATTTTCTATTTATTACTTTTAGAGTTAGATTTAAAAACCAAAAAATATAGATAAATAATACATTTATTTTTTTCAATTCAAAAAATATATTCAAGTTGAAAACTTTTTTTCAACAGAATATTTGAACTCTTTTTCAATTGAAAACACAAATAAAATATTTAAACAAATTGAAAACACAAAGTCTTATAAATTACTAAGGGTGCTCGCGGTTTGGCGGTTCGATTGCGGCCAAAAGAACCTCAAATCCGCCATCCGTCCGTCAAATTGGCGGATTGGAGAAAATCAATCCGCAACCATCTGCTCGTCATCACGCATTCGTCCAAAATACGGTGGATCGGTTCGGTTCAGTCGGTTTTGGCGAATCGGTATATCCGCTACTCACCCCTACCAACATGGGTGGAGGTGAAATGGGTAGGAGAGTTTCCGAGATGATGTGGTTGTAACAAGGTTGGAGATTTGGGAGGAGATTCAACGAGGGGGTGATGATCTAGTTTAGTTGGATGGTCTGGGGGGGTTGGTTGAAGAGGTGAGTGTAAGGAGTTGAGAGATATGTGACAATGACAGCTTGTTGGATGTGGAGATGTGGTGGGATGAGGAGGGACTGGGAGAGACTCATCCAAATGTTGAGAATGTCTGGGTCGAACCAACCCAAGATGAAAGAGGGGTCTCGGCAAATCTCCTCGATCAGACGGTCGTCCACACGAGAGTAGCGGCTGTTTACCCTCATGTACCAGCTTGGAAGGGGTTGTTCCTCTTGATTCTCCAGTCTGAAGGGGATGAGGGGGTCATGGTAGGGTGGGTTGGGTGGATTGAAAGGGGTGCTGTTGTGAATGGGGCTTCTGAGGAAGGTTGATCTACGGTTGAGGTGCCGACCTAGTATGTTTGGGATGACTTTTTGACTTTTTATGAAAAGATGTGCAAAATCAGCAGGGTTGTCGAAACAGTTGGCGGGGGTAGTATTTAAAGGTGGTGGAGAGGGATAAGATAAGGGTTTGAGCTTGGACGGTGAAAAGGTAAGGGTGGGCTATGGGATAGGAGATGGGACAAGGCTTTGAGAAGGGTTCTGGGAAAGGAATAGGGACCTGTTTAAAGGCTGAGAGACAGATATAATACAGTCTGTAAAGTTTTGGAAAGGTGTAGTGGAAGAAAGGTTTTCCTCAGGGCAGACTGGATGTTCAGAGGGGTTGTATAAAAGAGGTGGGTTTATGGTGGTAGGGTATAAAGGTTTTATAGAAAAAGGTGTTTTTGATTTGGACGATGAAAGGGTTAATGTTGACAGAGAGATGGGTGATGTAACAAGGCTCTGAAATGGTTTCTGGGTATTTGATAGGGAACTGGTCAAAGGTTGAGGATGTGGACAAGGAATGGACGTAGAAAGGTCAGATAAAGCTTGAAAAGGGTTAGAAGAAGAAGGGTTTGACATAGAGCCGTCTGAAACAATTCGGATAGCAGCAAGAATTGAAATAGAAGATGCAACAGGAGGTGCAGTGGTGACGTGGGCCTACAACAGAGGTTTGGGCGCCAAAAGTGGGTTTGAAACAAGTGCTTTCTTCCTCCAAATTTTAGGGTTTTGGTGCAGCGACATGCTAGTCGCGGCAGCTTTTCCGGTACCGGAGTTAGCAGACTTGGAGGATTTTTTCCGTTCTACTAGCATCCAAGGCCCAAACTCAAGATGAGAAGGAGGAAGTGAAGTTGTGGGTTCCTCAGTGGTAATGGTGGGCTTACTGGAAACCTTGCAGTCATCCAACTGATGGTCGACTATGCCACAGTTGAAGTAGATGGCTGGTAACCCTCATAGGCCACACGTTGGATGATGTTGCCCACTTTCACTTTTGATACCAGAGGTTTAAAGAGATCTATTTGGATGCAGAGTCTAGCAAATTGGCCTCTGTCACCTTTCTCAGTGAATATATCAATTTTTAGCAACTTGCCAAGTCTTGCACCAATCTTTTGGAGGATGAATCTGTCAAAGAATTCAATGGGAAAACCAATGAGGCGTGTCCAGACCACAGAGGTGGTATTTGATGATGTGGTGGCTTAAAACTCAGGTTCCCACTGTCGTACGGTTAGATAATGGGGGCCAATGAACCATGGTCCGCCGTTAAGAATTTTGCCGATGTCTACTTCCAGTTGGAACTTGATGAGGTAGAAATGGTTCCCAAGATCTATCCCATGAATCGTCCCAGAGGGTTTCCAAAGGTTTTTGAGTTTCTCCATGGGCAACTTATAACCTAGATTTTTACCCATGAGGCAAACGATAAGTGAGTTGACCCAAGGGGAGTGAATCCCTAACTTATCCTCAGGAGAGATAGGGATGGCAGGGATTCCATCTCCTTCTACCAGTTTCCGCCGGAGGAGAAGTATCCACGAACGAGTCGAAAGAACTCTCCTCTAACAGAAATGGGGCAGTGAGTGCCTCCTTGAAGGATAGGGAAGGTTTAGTTGATGTACCTTGAGTAGAGAAAGGTTTGAGTTGGTTTCTTTCCAGAAGGTCTTGCTCTTCTGTGGATTGCTCTTCGTCTTGCCCGTTTGGTTGTGCTTCGGACGTGTTAGTTGTAGTGGAATAACCCGTCTCCGCCGGTTCATCAATCAGACCCTTACCAGGAGGGCCCTCGCTCATCTCTCTCTCTCTCTCTCTCTTTCCTTGACCTACATTGTACGCTTCATGATGGTTGCTTTCGGCCCTTAAGTTTTAATTTTATCATTTTGATCTTTAAAATTGTCAATTTAAGTCAATTTGGTTTTAAATTTAATGTTTGTTAACAGAAATATGAATAAAAGATAGTTTTGGTCCTTGAAATATGCATTTCTTATCATTTTAATACCCTCAAGTTTTAAATTTTGTCATTTTGGTTTTCAAAGTTGTCAATTTAGTCCTAATTTAATTGATAACTTTAAGGACCAAAATGATAAAATTTAAAACTTGAGAAACTAAAATGATAATAAATTCATACTTTAGGGACCAAAGTTATCTTTTATTCATATTGATGGTAACGAACGTTAAATTTATGACCAAATTGGTCCAAATTGACAATTTTAAGGACTAAAATGACAAAATTAAAATTTAAAAGACTAAAATGAAAAACAATACTTACTTTAAGGAGTAAATCTGTCTTTTATCGTTAATAAATTTTAAGCATCAAAATAATTTTTTTTAATATTTTAAGGAATCAAAATATAAATTCCCTTATTCTTTTATACTGTTTCTTCAATACTAGCTTAAATTGATAACGTCATTGTACACATCAATTATAAAAAGGAAAATGGTTTGTACCCCCACTGGGGAGACCCCAGACCCCCAGTGGTAGCTGATTGGCCCTTTTTTTTTCTTTTTTTTTTTTTTCTTCAATGACCAACCTCCGCATGGGGGTGGGGTGGTCTGAATCAACGTTGTTATAAAAATTCATTTGGTGGCACCCCAATGTCGCGTAAATATGAAATAGCTTCTGCCATGCAAGGGTAGACTAGTCAACAAAACATGATCGATGAATCATCTTCCATAGTTCAAAGGATTCCTGGTCTTGGGTCAACAATTAAGAAAAATCTAGGAACGAACACATTTAAAGAAGTAGTTGGGTTTGTAAACAATTTATGTGGACTAGACTGTTGAATTCGGGTGTATGCGTCTATCATGAATTATATTTTAATGATTTAATTAATTAATGTTTTAGATTTTAGTAGTTATAAAAAAAATTATATTAATCCAATAATTGTAATCACCAAATTTTATTAATTTGTCTTTATTATTTCATCACATTTGATCAATTTATTATGTAAACAAGTTAAATATTAATTTTTGACTCATTATCTATTTCCAAATTATTTTGGTTTCAATATTTTTTTATTATTGGGATTAGATTTGTGGGAAAAGTTATTTGATTTGGATTAGATTTAGAAAGGATTTTTAGGTTATAAACATATGGAGACTCTTACTCCTTTGTTAAACTGTTCAGTTTCTTGGAAACATCCTAGGAGGGATTTCATTGGTAGGCCATTAAGTCATTAGTAGAACTTTGTTGTTTTTGTATGACCTTTGATCACTTGTTGATTTTTTTTTTTAATTGATTGTTGTTTTGTGTCAGTTCCTTAGAAACTTCCTGTGTGGGGTCGAAATTTGGGAGATTTAGGCCTATTTTAAAAAGTTGGTTAAAAGTGTTTATTGATTTTTTGATTTTTTTAGGTTATATTATGTATTTTTTGTTTTTTGCATATTTTTTTTAAAATAATTAAAAAGTTAGTTTTTAACTTACTTCTCAAAATAAGCTTCAAAAACTCTTTTTAATAAAATTTTAATGCATTAAGGATAAATATAAAAAAATTCTTTGAAAAGTCCAACATACACCGCTATTATCAAAATATTTTTAGTGACTAATTTAATATTTTAAAATTTTAAATAATATAACTTTTGATTTAGATATCGATTTTTAATAAAATTATTATTTTTAGAAATCACTCATCAAGATCTATTAAATAAGATTTAGACTGACTACAAAATTCTTAAAATATATATATATATATATATCTTACAGTCGTAATTGGCGTAAATTGTAAAATTTTATTCTGATTCACAGTAAAGTAAATTTTTTTTTACTGTGAATCAGAGTAAAATTTTACTGTTAGACGTTAGTTTCAATAGGAAAAAAATTAATTTTTTTTTAAACAAAATTTCATAACCAACATAGATTTTGACGAGAAAATTCTAAAATTAATAATTTTATTAAAAATCAATATATAGTCAAAAGTTATATCATTTTGAAGTTCTAAATATAAAAATAATTACTAAGGCTAAGATTGTCTATAAAAAAAAATGAAAACAAATTCGTTTATTCTCGATGAAAGAGGTGTTTCTTCTCCCGGGGCTTATAATGAGAGACTTTTGACCCAATATCTAATTTATATTTAGATTTGACTAGATTTGAATTTTTTTTACTTTATTACCATTGTAACTCTTTTGAGCACTTGTTCTTTCGATAATGAACCTTTCTTTTTCGTGTAGACGTAAGCAGCTTAGGCCAAACCATTTAAATCTTGGTATCTTTCTTAAATTTACAAGGTTATTTTGCTTTTTATTTGAAATCATCAACTATCTTGGTATGTTCGAGTTATTCAAAACTTTTCGCGCAATTTGTTAAGTTTTTAAACTAAATTTAAATAACATATTCCTCAACTCGATTAGATTATATTAATTATAAAAAATTAAAGGGAAAATTATAAAAAAAAAAATCTCAGGATTTCGTGTGTTCTTCAATTTAAACCCAAGGGTTTCAATTTTACTAATTAAAACCCTAATGTTACTTTCGTGTCACAATTTGTCCCCGCCGTCCATTTCCGTTCATCTTACGAAAATTATGTATGCTGCTAAAGGAAGAAGATGAACGGAGATGGGTGGAGGGAGTAAATTGTGACACGAAAGTAACATCAGGATTTTAATTGTGAAAACTGAAACCTTAAGGTTTAAATTGAAAAATATGCAAAATCCTGTGTTTTTTTTTTTTTTTTTTTTTTTTTTTTTTTTTTTTTTTGTAATTTTTACCCACGCTTTGACCGGTTCAATTAACACTTATTTCAGATTAAGTTAAAAACTAAACAAATTAAATTTAAAACACATTTTAAAATTGCATAGTCTAGATAACCTACTATTTAGTTCATTTTCTTCACAAAAAATATAAATTTTACTTCTCACAAAAAATATAACTTTAATTACACATAATTTTTAGGTATACATCATAATTTCGTCATTTATAATTTTTATTATAAAAATCATAACTTTTCTTACAATGTATAATTGAATTGAACATTGAAGCACTTCCTTGCGAAATACCATAAAATGGGTATTTGTAAAGTATGTCAAATCCTTCGTATTTTTTTTTATCAAATTTAAATTTGATGAAAAAGTACTCAAAATTATTTCTAATCTTTTCATTAAATATTTATCATCAAGTCAAGGGAGAGTTATTATTGTTTTTCATCAAATTAAGAACTCATTAAATCCTTCATCAAATTTGAATTTGATGAAAATTTTAAAAAGAGAAAACATTAGAGATGTTTTTTTTAATCAACTTTGATGAAAAGAGAAATTTGGGATAAGAGATACATTTTTAAAAAGATTTTGATAAAAATTTGATGAAAGAGATCGAGTAATTTATATCAAATCAAATTTTTTATTCAAATTTAAAATCAAAATAAATAAAAAAATTAGTAAAAAGTTGAAAATGGTCTAATGGAGCTGGGAAGGTGTGATCTCTCTCCAACTCCTGATTCTCAATCTCTCCCAAATGACAAAACCAAATTCCAAGCCCTCATACCAGTTCAATACCCATCATTTATGCTACCAAAGCAGTTTTTTCATGAACATGTGCAACTTTACACTTCGTTTGTTTAGGAGGCAGGTGAAGGATTTGGAGGGATAGAATTAGTTAAAAGAAAAAGAATAATGCTTGGGACCCCTTTTGGGGGTCACCCCCTCACCCCCCTTTGCCACGTGGCGGGTGGTGATTGGAGGAGCAGGAAAAAAAAGAAAAAGAAAAAGAAAATGTAACCAATGAGAGAAAGAGGGGGTCAAAGGGGGTGGGGGGAAAAGGGGGATGAATCATTGTTGAAAGAAAAATGTAAGAAATTCTAAAAGATTTATCAAAATTTATATTAAATGTCTCACATGAGCCACATCATGTGAGACATTTAGTAAGAATTTTAATAAATCTTTAGGATCTTTAACATTATTCGTAGTTAAATTATGTTTGAATACTTTTATAGAAGGAAAATGGAAGTGTATGGAGGAATTACGAGGGGAGGAGTATAAGGGGTTATTTGGGGTGTCCTAAATAAGTATATTTTTTGTCTTTTTGAATTAAAAAATTGAGGAAAAAAATATAGATGTTTGGGTTAACTTTTTGACTTTTTATGGAAAAATGTGTAATAAAAAATTGTAAAAATTGGTTTGTAAGAGAAAATTAGAATTGGGAGTTGTGCAGCCGTAATTGTTGACTTTTGATGAATAATATTAACTTTTTAACCTTTTGAGTAATTTTTTGACTTTTTAACTTATTCTAGACTTGTCAAACTTGACCTAACTAATTTAAGCACTTCTCCAAAATTGAGAACAAACAAAAGAAAAGTGAAGCGCTACTCATAATAATATATTAAAATATCTAATTAAATATATCTGCTTCTTAATTAATTATTGTAACAAACAAGATATATGAGAATTTCATTCCTTTTTTCTCCTTTCCTTTCCCCTCACAACTGACTCTTTCCTTCCCTTCTCCTCCCCTCAAGCCAAGTCTTGAAAATCTTTCATGATGGATACCATCACCACTCTGCTACTGTCATCCTTTCTATGTTCCATCTTAGCATCCTCCACCGCAGTGAGCACGATAGCCACAACTCAATCCATTAAAGATGGTGACACAATAGTCTCCATTGGAGGAAGATTCGAGCTTGGGTTCTTCAGCCCTGGAAGTTCCATAAACCGATACCTTGGCATATGGTACAACAAGATATCTAATGATTCCAGGACTGCTGTATGGGTTGCCAACAGAGAAGTACCCATTGTGGATTCCTCTGGCGTTCTAAAGCTTACCCAAGAAGGCGTTCTCGTCCTCAGCCATAATGATAGCATCAAAATCTGGTCTTCCAATTCATTAAAATCCTCGAACAACCCAGTTGCAGAACTCTTGGATTCAGGAAATTTTGTTTTGAGAAATTCAGATGATCGTAACCCAGAGAATTATTCATGGCAGAGTTTTGACGATCCAACAGATATGCTTTTACCGGGTATGAAGCTTGGAATCAACAACGTTACTGGACTAGACAGGTACCTGTGGTCGTGGAAGAGCAGTGACGATCCAGCCCGAGGAGTTTTTACATACAGGATTGATCCTCATGGATTTCCACAGTATTTTTTGAAGAAAAACTCTGTTCAGCAGTTTCGTTCTGGACCATGGAATGGTCTCTGGTTCAGTGGCATGCCTAGGATATCTTCAAACTCCATTTACAATTTCACTTTTGTGTTGAATGAGAAGGAGATTTATTTCACTTATGAACTTCTCGACAGCTTGGTTGTCTCGAGGATGGTGTTGAATCAAACAGGTGATCTGCAGTTCATGACGTGGAATTGGAGAGATGGGTCAACCAAGAGTTGGGCCCTAGAACTAACCACTGAAAAGACCAATTGTGATGCTTTTTCATTTTGTGGTGCTTATGGTCTCTGTACTGTGGGTAACTCACCAGAATGCCAGTGTTTGGATAGATTTGTACCAAAATCCCCAAATGATGGAGGCACAGAAGCAGATGGTTGTGTGCGGAGAACACCCTTGAATTGCAGTGCTAATGGAGATGGGTTTTTGAAGTACTCGGGGGTTAAATTGCCAGACACACGAAATTCATGGTTTAATTTGAGCATGACTCTTACGGAATGTGAGACAATGTGCTTGAAAGACTGCTCTTGTATGGCTTATGTGAATTTGGATATAAGTAGACGACGTGGATGCTTGCTTTGGTTTGATGAACTTGTTGATATTAGAGAGTTCTCTCAAAATGGCCAAGATCTTTACATTAGAATGGCTGCCTCTGAATTAGGTAACAGTTCCCTTACCAAGCCACATGGAAATCTGGACCTGCAGGCTTAATTTCATTATCTTGCCAGTTCTTGATCTATCATGTTAATATAATATTGTTAATTGTATAGCTTTCTTGCTAATTGTATAGCTGTCTCTTTTCCTTTCTGCTTTCGGTGGTAATGGATCATCATTTGGTATCCAATGTACATTTCTTCTCTCTATAAAGAGAGAGTTCATTTCTCTTGTAATAACGTAACACACTATACAGAAACATTTTGCTCTCTAGCTTCTCTCACTCTTTGCTCTCTAGCTTCTCTCTCAAACTAATCTTTCATATCATATTAGTGATGTTCTTAATTTTCTATACTGCATCAGACGCTATATAATGCAAAGTTAGTGTGGCTTGGTTTGAAGAGAAACATCCCCAAATATAACCTAACCACCTCGAATTCCTAGTTTTCTAGCATTTAAATAAATTTAATTGAATTGCTTCAATATTAAGTCAAGCTAGCCACACTTTGGCGGCACATGTGGTCCGGACAGAGCCAGATCAGGGCACAAGCTGGGGCAATTGCCCCTCCGAATTTTGAGAACTACTGTTTTCATATTTATTTAAACTTTTTTATTTTTCAAAAATGGAGCATGTGATCCAACTCGGTTAGCTCAACTGGCTACACTTGTACATTTCTATTTAGCAGGTCAGGGGATCAATCATTGCTAAGTGCAAAGATTGATAATTTCTACTCTGTAACGAGGCATTTGTTGTGTTATTCATTTCTTATCCATTAGTGGCCTGTTTCTTAGGTTGGTTGTTTCTTCCCCATTATTGGGCTCTAATTTTATCTTCCTAAATTAAAATATTTATTATTTTGATTGTCAAGGAAATGCTTTGTCCCCAGTGGAGAAGAATCCTTCCTCTTTTTGGAAGAGAGAAAAGAGGATCATAGTCATCTCAGTAGTCTCAACAGTAACACTTATATTTGGACTAGGCATTACGTTTTACATTGGGAAGAAGCAGCAGCCAAAAACAGAAGGTAACCCAAATTAATCATTGATGTTTCAGAATCTCATGTTTATGGGTGTGTTTGAGTGTATATGTGCCTTTTTTCAAATTGCAGTAAGTAAACACCTTCACTGAACAAGTTGTTTCATTTAAACCTGTCTCTGCAGGACGAGCAAGGCATCACCCTGGAAAAGGTTACTGCAAAAAAACCAAAAATGAAGATATAGAGGTACCATTATTTGACTTGGCCACAATCGCTAGTGCTACAGATAACTTTGCAATTAACAATAAGCTTGGAGAGGGTGGATTTGGACCTGTTTACAAGGTAACAAACAATATTGGTTACCAAGTTCTAGGCAGTCGGTTCTAAATTATTTCACTATGTTGCTAGAAACTTCCCAATGTCATGCAGAATTGATTACTCTGAAATTTTAGTCAGCACATGTGCATTTAACAAGAGTTGCATTATCCAAACTAGTTCTAATGAAAACCATCGAGAATGATATTCTGCATGGACTTTAATGGTGACTGTTGTACATGATTTTGCTGAGTAATGGCATTGAAAGAAACATTATATAGAAGAAGAAACACAAAAGTTTGATAAAGTAAAATGTACATGGCTTCTTTCAGTGGCAGCATACTGTATCTAACAAACAAAATGGTTTTTAATTTTCAGGGTATGCTGGAGGGGGGACAAGAAATAGCTGTGAAATTGCTTTCGAAATATTCCAAACAAGGTGTTGATGAATTCAAGAATGAAGTTATATTTATCGCCAAGCTTCAGCATCGGAATCTTGTAAAACTTCTAGGATATTGCAATCAAGGAGAAGAAAGGATGTTAATATATGAATACATGCCCAACAATACCTTGGATTCCTTTGTTTTCGGTATCGATATCTCAAAACCATCATATTCTGATTTAACCAGTATTCCAGCTAATTAATTACATTCTACTTCATACTGGATCAAGAACCTGTCCTAACAGACTTTCCCAATGAAAATTTATGTTTCTGTTTACTGGAATCATTTTGCATAAATACTCTAGAAGCTAACTACTAGCAGCTTGGTTTAACTTGGGCAAAAAACTGGACAGATCAATCACGAAGGATGCTGCTGGATTGGCCTAAGCGCTTCCACATTATCAATGGAATTGCTAGGGGACTTCTTTATCTTCATCAAGATTCTAGACTCAGAATTATCCATAGGGATCTAAAAGGTAGCAATATTTTACTAGATCATGAGATGAACCCAAAAATATCAGACTTTGGCTTAGCCAGAAGTTTTGGAGGAAACGATGCAGAAGCAAATACAAAAAAAGTTGTCGGAACATAGTAAGAATCTACTAACACGTTCAAAATTAATCATCCTCTTTCAACAATGCTCATAATCTAGTTTATTTGTTCATTGTTTTCCTGTAGTGGTTACATGTCTCCGGAATATGCAATTGAGGGGCTTTTCTCAGTAAAATCAGATGTATTTAGCTTTGGTGTTATGGTATTAGAAACAGTGAGTGGGAAGAGAAACAGGGGATTCTATCACCCAAATCATCACCTCAACCTTCTTGGGCATGTAAGCAAGCATAGAATTGGATTTTTTTTTCTTTCTTTTAAACAACTGATTAAAGGTGTTTCCAATTGTTCAGGCCTGGATACTTTATAAGGAAGGCAAGGCAACAGAATTGATTGATGCAGCAATAGAAAACTCATGCAATTTACACGAAGTGTTGTGTTCAATTCATTTGGGTTTATTGTGTGTGCAACATCGGCCAGAGGATAGGCCTAACATGTCGACAGTGGTTCTGATGTTGGGCGGAGAGGGTGCTCTGACTCATCAACCTAAATCACCTGGTTTTTTCACTGAAAGGAATCTGCTTGAAGAAGAGTTGTCACGAAGCAAGAATGAACCATGTTCAGCCAACATGGTCACTCTAACACAGTTAGAGCCCCGATAGACTTGTCTCACATTGTCTATCTAAGCCACCCAAGCTTAGTTATTATATTTAAATATTGTCAATTGGTTTTGAGTTGCATAATTTAACATGTCTTAATTTTTACGGTCCAGACATTTGAGTTCAGCTAATGAAAGTTTTGTTGATGTTGTTTTCGAATGGGTTTGGTCATTTAGTTTTGTTTTTGTTCGAGTTATATGATGTGTGATCCTTCTAAACTATGAACTTTATACTAGAAGCTCTCCTTACCAAGTTTTTGCCCACAAGTTGCAACCAGCATCAGAAATCTTTATATTTGGTTGATTTTTTAAATTTTGTTCACTGAAAACTAGTTTGATGAAAAAAAAAAGATTATTTTTATAGAGTAGTTCCATTTTTATATGGTTTATCTTTTTAGGGTGGAAATAATTTTTGAAAATATCAAGATATGTTTTTGGTGTTTATTTTGTCAAATTACTTTGCAATTTAAAAAAAAAAATGAATAAATTAGAAAACAATTCTAAAAAAGGCTCTCAGTTGATAAATCCAATCCTATATTTTCTTTGTTTGGAGGTCCAAGTGTTGAAACATATTGTCCATAAGGACAAGTTAGGGTTATTCTATTTCCACACACTAATTCCTCTCAGTACACACACTTAATGAACGCCTTCTTAATACACACATTATAAAAATATAATTCTTAGTACACATCCCTATATTCTAATATTACCATCATTTTCAATTTTAAAACCCTAAGACTATGTTTGGTTTCAATGTTTGAATCAATTTTTTTGAAATTTTTTTTGAGAAAATTATAAATTAATTTGACAAAAATAAATACCAAAAAAATATTTAAAAATATTTTAATTTTTTTGTCCCTAAAAAGATAAAACCATATTGAAATGAGAAGTTTTTATTTATTTATTTTTAAAAACATATTTTAAAACTAGATTAAACATAGCCTTTTCTTTCTCTTTTTAGATCACTGGTTCTTCTCAATGGAACACAGAGCATTGTCTGGTCATCTAACCTGTTAAGAGTCGAAGAAAGTCCAGTGTCACAGCTCTTAGATTCTGGAAATCTTGTTCTATTTAGCAAGACAGAAACAAATTCTGATAGTTTCCTACGGCAGAGCTTTGATTTCCCATGCAATACGCGGATACCTGACCTGAAGATGGGAGAGAACAACAGAACAAGTCTAGATCAGTACTTGACATCATGGAAAAGCGTTGACGATCCATCTCCGGGAGAGTTTACTTACAGAGTTGATAATCATGGGTTGCCTCAACTAGTAGTTAGAATGGGATCAATAAAAAAGTACCGGTCTGGGGTAAAACTCACATTCATTAATCTTCCCTTGTACAACAATCCGGCATTTAAAACAATGTTGGAGTTCAACAACAATAGATTGATATACATATCTATGTGTTAATGTAAAATGTAAATTGTAAAATGTAAACTACCACCCACCTATCACCTCCACTACCACCCACTCCACCTACCACCTCCACTACCACCTTCACCTACTCCCAAATCCTCTCCTATATAAATCCTTGTAATATCAACACAACAATATCAATCAATAATACATACATTTTAACACTATGAACCATACAACAGCTCTGTCTTTACAAGATTGACACTAAACGAGTCGGGGTTGCTTCAACGCTATATACTGAACAAAAACAAGAAAGGTATTTTGAGGACTTCCATTGATGGGCCAAATTCACGGAATTCCTCTGTTTTTCCATTATTTATTCCATTTATAAATGAACACTTTGCAGCACAGTGATTCTTCCGTTGGACTTGGTAGTGTCAATAAAGAAGACATGGAATTCCAGAGTATCTATGAACCATACAACAGCTCTGTCTTTACAAGATTAACACTAAACGAGTTGGGGTTGCTTCAACGCTATATACTGAACAAAAACAAGAAAGATATTTTGAAGACTTCCATTGACGGGCTAATATCCAATTCATGGAATTCCTCTGTTTTTCCATTATTTATTCCATTTATAAATGAACACTTTGCAGCACAGTGATTCTTCCGTTGGACTTGGTAGTGTCAATAAAGAAGACATGGAATTCCAGAGTCAGTCAATGCTAATTCCACAGTCATCATTTACAGCAAGTCTTCCTTTCCCCTCACTGGGTCATTATTTGCAATAAGTTTTCCTTTCCCCGTCGTTGGGGGCATTATTTAGAAAAACATACTTTCTAAATTTTAGATGTACCTTTTTTCAGTAGGAACTTGGAACAACCAGATATTGGGATTTGATAATAAAATTCATAGACCAGCATAATTTTGTCCCCTTCTTTTGTTTGTCCATTTTTTATTGGGTAAATGACCTGATGTCTTCTCTGATGGGGCATGATAAAGCTGTTATCACTGAAACTGAAGAAGTTTCAACACATCAAGTCATACCCCTCAATGTCAACTTTAGAAATTGCCATTTTAATCTTCTGTTGCTTTGTTTGTTTGTTTGTTTTTTTTTTGTTTTGGTGTTGGTTAAGGTTAAGCATACAGATAACAAAAACTGATACCACTATCAGCCCAACAAACCCTTATTTTCTCTCTATTAGACATCAAATTTGGAGAGCAGGATGTTTTTTTTCTTTTTGTGAGCCTTCTAAAACTTCCTTTCAACTAGTGGTCCAAAGGGGAATCCCATGGAGTATGAACAATCAGTCATGCTCATCACAATAGTCTAAACCAAATTGGCATTAAATTAAGACGATTAAATTCACAGTTGATCTGGACATTTTGAGGAAAGTAAGGCATTCAAAACTTCGTAAGACAGGGCAAGCAAGCTAGTAAATAGAAATTCTATTATAGAATGCAGTTCAATCCAACCACTCTTTCATAGTCTAGCATGGCAGTAGCGAAGCTTCTCCAGTGAACAACTCCATACAATGTACATACTACTAGAGGAAAATAACATGTTCAGAGTTTTTTTTTTTTTTCACAAATAAGATTTATTACCAAGAGCATCAAGAAGATGCTAAAAAATATAAAAGAAAGACCCCCCAAAAAAGGAAAACACCTAACAAATCAAATCATCTACAAAATCCACGAAAGCAAACAAATCTGGGTTCACCCTCCCCGACACCCAACCATACAGAACCTCAAACAACTTGTGCTCTAACCATGATAACGAGCGGGCAACCTCCTAAAAGGTGCAACAATTCCACTCTAACCAAACCAACCACATTAAGCACAAAGGGGCCAAAGCCTAAGCCCAAGCCCTCTTATGCTGCTTCCCAACCAGACCGCCTCCCCAGATAAAGAGAACCTCCAGCACCCCCTTTTGCTGGACCCACACAACACCAAAAGTAGAAAAAATAAGCGCCACAACTGAGATGCTGCCGGACAATGAATAAACAAATGATCCACTGACTCCGCGTTACCACAACAAAAAAACACCAATTGACTTGAATATGATGACGGCGGACCAAATTATCAATAGTAAGGATCCTGTCAAAAACAACCGTCCACACAAAAAAAATAAAAAAAATCACCTTTAAAGGAACAACTATCACCCAAACATGTCAAGGGAACTCCTCCTCCACACACCCCCACAAAACCCGATAGTAAGATGATTACCAAAAAAACCCCTTTTGAACCCAACCCAACAACCCCCCCTCCCCAAAACCAAAACATCATCCCTCACCCCCCCACCTAACACCCCACATAGGAAACCCAATAAGTCCACCAATTGCCCAACCTTCCCTTTTGTTCAGAGTTTGTTATCAGTGCACTGCCAACTTTTTCATTACCACAGATGTTCAGACATCTCATCATGTGCAGCTTCAATTAGGGGCTTATGTATGAGATAAAACGGAGCATCATTTGATTCTATTGATTTAACAAACCAAAATTTTGAAAGAGGCTTACTATAAGTTTTCCACCAAGAGTATTTTCACTGAATTTCTTCACCTTCTATGTGGCTCGCTCATGTAATATAGTGGGCCTATTATTTTCCCTTCACCATAAAATGAGAGAGAGAGAGAGAGAGAGAGAGAAGTTTTGAAGTCTATGATGGATAGGGTAAATTAAACTGACCTCCCTGGAGGTTTCTAACTAATACATTAGTTAGTACCCCTGTTGTTTTGGAAATTGCATCCCCCTCCCTATGGTTTTTAGTCACATAATTTCCACCCTCTATCAGTCAACTGTTAGGTCAACTAACTGATAGGGCTGAAGTCAACTATGGAAAATTTTAAAATACCATTTTTAACCCTAGTAACAATTTCCCTCTTGTATTCTCTCTGATCTGTCTCTCCATTGCCTTGAACCAAACTAACGATAGGCATTAAAGTGGAAGAAAAGAATGCTTCTCCCAAAAGCTAATCACACAACAATCTAAAGCCACTCAATTTTATACAAAGAATCAAAGACTTGAAATTCAAATTTACCAAATAAAACCATAAAACCAATCCATTAACACTGACTGATGATTACAGGTTACAAGCCATGAGAACTTGAAGGACAACCCATTGATGTACCCGTCGCCAATTGCACAAAACAGCAAAAACCCATTACCAGAATTGTTGTAAAACACGCAATATAACAAGAAACTTATACAAGTCAAAGAAAAAGGAGACAGAGCTGAGGAAGCTTACAATGAACATGGTTATTATAGCTTGGCCTCTGGTGCAGAATGAATAATGCTTGCTCATTGTGACAATTGGCATAGTAGAGACCAGACTCACTGTCAGTGACTGCAGAACACGAGTCTAGAAGCGGTGCAATTCTTGAAAGTCAGTAAAATTACCAAGAAGAAAGCGAAACTTTACATATATATAGATAATAGATATTGATATATGTATATACAGTAATTTATAAGTGGATCTATGGAGAGAGAGAGAGAGAGAGAGAGAGAGAGAGAGAGAGAGAGAGGAACCTGATAATTGCCACTAGAGCAAGCAGTGCAAATGATGACAAAAATTGATAAAATGAGAAGCAGCTACATTTGGCTTATTTGAGGTGAGTTATTCTTCTTTCGATCACTAACCAGTATGCAAACATATAGCATGAGATTCAGATTTTCTTTTCAAGTAATGCTAGGAATACAGAATGGTCCAAAAAAAATGCAATGGATGGCTAGGATTAAACCCAGCTATGGTGTGGTCCACATTCAAAATAAATCATTGACTCTGAATACACTTTCTGTGATTCATTTTGTGTTCGTAGCATTAGTGTTTTTTTTTTTTTTTTTTTCATTAATTTTCTAGGCATCCAAACTGATGCCTAATTTAATTCAAGTGGAAAATAGAAAAAGGGGAACTGGTTTATACAACTTAAACAGTCTGTGACTGCAGTAAGGATTTCGTTTCATTTAATAGGTTTTGGGGCATATAGTTTACATCAACAAAATGCATGTTTCTATCGAGCATTTAACAGAGTAATGGTGATTTCATTTGCCGAAGCTGTTGCATCCTTGCTTGACGAACAACCAGCCTCAAGAACATTCCTTTCAGTGAAGAACGCAGGCTGTTTAGCCCAAGGCAATGCACCTTCACTACCCAACATCAGAACCACAGATGACATGCTTGGCCTATCCTCTGGACATTGTTGCACACATAAAAGACCCACATGGATTGATCGCAACACTTCATTTATGTAGCATGAGTCCCATAGAGCCTCATCAATCAATTCCAACGACCTATCTTCTTTATAGAGTCTACATGCCTTCTTTATAGAGTCTCCATGCCTGAACAATCTATTACAATATTAACAGTACTTCTTGGAAAACATACATATACAACAATAGCTTTAAACTTCGTACACTTACATGCCCAAGGAGGTTGATGTGGTGATCTGGATGATAGAAACCTTTGTTTCTCCTCCCACTCACAATCTGTAGCACCAAAACACCAAAGCTGAATTCATTCGATTTTACTGAAAATAGCCCATCCATTGCATATTCCGAAGCTATGTAGCTGCTACAGAGAAACACTTAATGAAAAACCAGATTTTGAAGCAATATAAGTGGAATAGACAAAACATGTTATGGAGATTCTTACTGTGTTCCAACCACTTTGTTTGTATTTGCTTCTGTCTCATTTCCTCCAAAACTTCTAGCCACTTCGAAAACTGATATTTTTGGGTTCATGTCAATATCCAACAAAATATTGCTAGCTATGGAATCTTGATGAAGATATAAAATGCCCCGAGCAATCCCATTAATAATGTGGAAGCACTTCGGTCACTCTAGTAATGCGCTCCAGGTTCAATCTGGAATTTTTTGTCTGATTTAAGCTTCATTTGGCGTTGGCTACGGTAGCCAACTTTTTTGTGTTGAGACTTTTTTAACCTAACTTTTTTAGCCTCGTTTGGTTTTTATTTTTGGACTTTTTTAGCTTTTGTGAGAGAAAAAGTGTAATGATTATGGATAAAATGTAGTATTTTGTCTTATTTGCTTTTATAGTCAATTTTGTCTTTTTGTGATTTTTTAACCCCAAAATGAATGCCAAACCAGGGCTTAGTCCTTGCTCCTGCTAATTGGATGCATGAATTTTTAACAGTATTCCTCAATGGAAAATCCCAAATTTTTCTAAGAGACAAAGTTCATGCAAGTGCACATGTAATGACAACCTTGTTGGCCTCATTATCAAATAATTCAAAAGATTTATATGGAACCAAAAAGAATAAAAAAAAGAAAGAAAGAAAGACTGCTGGCTGATGTAAGAGTGGAATAGTTGTGCTTTATATATAGTATTATAGTTTCAAGAGATTCAAACCAAAAATAAAGTAGTCTAGACTTTTGTTGGGCATGTATTCATAGATCAACATCTTTTCTTCTCCTTCAATGCAGTATCCTAGAAGCTTCACAAGATTTCGGTGCTAAAGTTTGGCAATACATATAACTTCATTCTTAAACTCATCAATTCCTTGGCTAGTATTCTTTGAGAGCCGCTTCACAGCTATTTCTTGTCCTTCTTCCAGCATACCCTGGGAATTACCTGTATAATTGATAGAATGTTTTTCCATTAGAACTTAAAATAAACCACTCTTCTTTTTTTTTTCATACCTTGCTTTTTTCATGTCACTCCGGCTGACATTGTTCGAACAGGTGTAGTCATGACCAGTGATTTATGTAACAACATTACCAGACACATACTTAAAAGACATAATTACACAAATTTATGAAGTTTCAGAGGCAAAGTTAATTAAGTTTTGATTTGTAGGTTATTTAATATAATGATATTTAATTTTGATTTATACCTTACTTTGATATAAAATATGAATTATAGGTTAGATTTTAAAAAATTAAACTATTTAATTAAATTT
The DNA here is from genome assembly GCF_004153795.1 of Camellia sinensis. Classification (NCBI taxonomy): domain Eukaryota; kingdom Viridiplantae; phylum Streptophyta; class Magnoliopsida; order Ericales; family Theaceae; genus Camellia; species Camellia sinensis. The sequence continues at coordinate 1,055,696 of NW_021024958.1, read as the reverse complement.
TGCATTATTTCAAATTAAAAATAAATATATTTTTATGAACGTACATAGCTATACTCATACCTTACTTTTTTTAAATTCTACTGTATTGACATACCTATATTATACCAATACTAATACTTGTATTCGTACTAGTGTTTCATAGGTTAGGATTATAGGAATGACTCCTCTTCGCACTGAGGCAAGTATTCATGAATCAACTGTTTCATTGGTTCTGCACTAATAGTGCTTTTGCATTGCTTGTTACCTAGAGTCACTTTTGCCAGCGTAGGACTAAACCATAATTGGAATTAACTTGTCTATTTCATTGGTGCTTCATACTACACAATCATGGACCATAGATTTGACACCTCTATTAAGCTTTGTTCCTTAGGTGCTTCATACTACATTGCTTGTTTCTTAGGATTTGCATGGAAGTAGTCCTCAATGATATAACAGTAATAGCAAAAAAAGCTAGGCATTGTTTTAGCAGATGAAACTCTTGAATTCACAAGGATTGCTAAGAACTTGTAGAAAGAAAGAAATTTTATTAATTATGATGATAACCAATGAAGGTTTATAACCCGACATTAACAAGAAACAATGACTAACCATAGCTTCCACCTTACAGAAGGTATAAAATCCAACAAAATGGTTTTCATTTTATTTCACAAGTTTTGGGGCATGTAATTAGCATCAACACAATGTGTGTTTCTATCGGGCATTTAACATGGTAATGGTGATTTCATTAGCTGAAGTTGTTGCATCCTTGCTTGACAAACAACCAGCCTCAAGAACATTCCTTTCAGTGAAGAAGCCAGGCTGTTTGGCCTGAGGCAATGGACCTTCACTACCCAACATCAAAACCACAGAAGACATGCTTGGCCTGTCCTCTGGACATTGCTGCACACATAAAAGACCCACATGGATTGATCGCAACACTTCAATTAGGTAGCATGAGTCCCATAGAGCCTCGTTAATCAATTCCAACAACCTGTCTTCTTTGTAGAGTCTCCATGCCTAAATAATCCACTACAATATTAACAGTACTTGTTGGAAAACATACACATACACGAATAGTTTTAAATTGTGTACACTTACATGCCCAAGGAGGTTGAGGTGGTGATCTGGATGATAGAAACTCTGTTTCTCCTCCCACTCACAATCTCCACCACCAAAACACCAAAGCTGAACACATCTGATTTGACTGAAAATAGCCCATCCACTGCATACTCTGGAGCTATATAACCGCTATAGAGAAACACTTAATGAAGAACCAGATTTTGAAGCAATATAAGTGGATTAAACAAAACATGTTATGAAGATTCTTACTGTGTTCCAACCACTCTGTTTGTATTTGCTTCTGTCTCATTTCCTCCAAAACTTCTAGCCACTCCGAAGTCAGATATTTTTGGATTTATGTCACTATCCAACAAAATATTGCTAGCTTTGAGATCTCTATGAATAATTCTCAGTATGGAATCTTGATGAAGATATAAAAGCCCCCGAGCAATCCCATTAATAATGTGGAAGCACTTCGGCCACTCTAGTAATGCGCTTCGGGTTCGATCTGAAAATTATTTTGTCTGATTTAGTCCTTGCTCCTGGTAATTGGATGCATGAATTTTTAACAGTATTCCTCAATGGAAGATCCCAAATTTTTCTAGAAGACAGTTCATGCAAATGCACATGTAATAACAACCTTTTTGTACTCATTATCAAATTATTCAAAAGATTTATATGGAACCAAAAAGAATAGAAAAAAGAAAGAAAGACTGCTGGCTGGTGTGAGAACGGAATAGTTGTGCTATATATGTAGTATTATAGTTTTCAAGAGAGCCAAACCAAAAATAAAGTAATCCAGACTTTTGTTGGGCATGTATTCATAGATCAACATCTTTTCTTCTCCTTCAATGCAGCATCCTAGAAGCTTCACGAGATTTCGGTGCTGAAGTTTGGCAATACATATAACTTCATTCTTAAACTCATCAATTCCTTGGCTAGAATTCTTTGAGAGCTGCTTCACAGCTATTTCTTGTCCTCCTTCCAACATACCCTGGGAATTACCATTATAATTGATAGAATGTTCTTCTATTAGAACTTAAAATAAACCACTCTTCTTCTTTTTTTCAATTAAAAGAAACCACTTTTTTTTTTTTTTTTAATTCTTATTATTTATTATTTTACTTGCTTTTTTTTATGTCGCTCCGGCTGACATTGTTCCAACAGGTGCAGTCATGACTAGTGATTTATATAACAACATTACCAGACACATACTTGAAAGACAAAATTACACAGATTTATGAAGTTTCATATCTAAGAAAATTTGCATCAAACAAACCAATCGTCTTCTTTGAAAATTGAAAGAAAAATGTATTATGCGATGCCAAATAGCACCTAGATTGTGTGATAAGGAAAGGGCAGAGAATGTTTTACTTTGCGTGGGTGAGTGAGGACAGGTGGAGGGGATTACAAAATTAGAACTTCCCTACAAGATTTTAAAGGTCAGTCTCAATCATATTTCTCACATATAATATAAATATGTATATAATAATAATTTGCTACATAGAATATTCAACTAGAATAAACAATCAGTTTTCCATAATTTATAAATAGAATACTCTACTAGAATAATATGACAATGACATTTTTTAAATAAATGATCATCGATATGTGTTTTGATTTGAATAATCATTTTGTGTAGCTTTCAATAGAATTTTTGTGTTTGTATACCATTACTTGAAAAAATAGAAAACAAAAATAAAGTACCAACCTATAATTGAATAATCATTAACAAAAAGTCAAATATCAGGTTGTTGGTGAGCCAATTTTTTTGTTTTGAATGATGATTTTAGTTCATTAAATAATATCTACACATTTTTGTTATTTTACTTGACAAGAACCTGTAACGGTATTGAATCAGCTTATCTTATATTAATGTTGAGAAGATGGATTACCACTCCCCTTATTTGTGGACATATAGGCCATTCCAAAAGTCAGTAGCATGATAAGGTAGAATACATTCTGAATATAAATTGTAGGCAAGTTAATTATTGGATTAATTATATAGTGTAGGTGTGACACCCCAAAGAATGCCACGTGCTATAATTATATCATTACCCATCCTTAAATACCTTGGGCCAAAATAATTATCTTATTGACTATTTCATATCACAGGATACCCTAATTCAATTACCTTACAATGTTCTGGAAATAAAGATATGAATTGTTAGGATAACAATTTGGGAAATGAATACATTAGCTAGAAAAATTAGGAATATCGGTGCTTGATAGAGAGCCTATGTAGCCAAGAAGAACTTAAACATGAGACTTTAGTATAAAAAATTTGGGTAAATGTTGAAGAGTTAGGGAGGAGAGAAAAGCATATTGGCTAGTGATTGTGAGACCTTAATTTTTGAGTGGAGGGGACACCAAAAGCTCTGCCCTCCCTCCCTTAAGAATTGAACGCCTAGATGATTTAGGAAATCTTAGGTGAGAAGCTTAATGACCTTGGTTTAATGTGTGGAGCCTAATGCATACTCAATTAAAAATTAAGTAGGATTAGAAAAAGTTAAGCAAGATTAATTAAGATTTAAGTAGGATTAATTACGCTAATGAAGATTACGGGCTAAGTATGGTTAATTAGAACTAAGCTCGGTTAATTAAGCTAATGAAGTAATTAGTGAAACACTAAAGCTAATTAATCAACCAACATCCAATAAAAGAAAAACAAAAGAGAAAGATTAAGAAAGATGGAGAAGAATAGAGAGGGAGCTCAAGAGCTCTTGAGAAAGAAGAGAAGAAAGGAGAAAAGAAGGGGAAATAGAAAGAAAATCAAAGGAAACTCAAAATTAGCCTAGAAATTCAAGAAAAATCATCAATGGGTAAGAAACTCAACCCTCTACCTAGTATTGTTGCTTTAATCTAGCTAGAAATTCATTTAAACTAAGATTTGGAAGGATTTAGATGAAGGAAATGAAGAAAATATGAAAAGGAAGTTAGGTTGATGAGTTCATGGATTGATATTTGTTTTTAGTTGGTTAAGTCTTGAAATTCTTGCAAACAAATAAGCTTTTAGGGGTCTTGCATCATTACTTCATGTTTTGAAGCCTTGAAAGTTTGTTTTAGAGAACTGAAAATGAAGAAATAAGAAAGAGTTTGGAAAGGAATGAATCTTGAAGAAATTTTGAAGGAAAATCATGTTTTGATCTTTGAAACTTTGAATTCAATGCATACAAATGTTTTTCCATGGATTATACGTCATTTATGCATACCTAGGTACCTTATATATCATGTTTTGGGGTTTGGAAGTGAAGAAAAATTGAATTAGGAAGCTCACGAACATCAGAATAGCTTCAACCCGTCCAACACAGATTTTCCCGCATGTGCCCCAGGTTTCCCGCACATGTGGCCATCCCCCTAGAAATCAATTTTTGGCTATTGAAATAACCACATGTACCCTCAAATTTCTGGCATGTGCGGAACTCTTCCCGAGTGTGCCCTCATATTTCCCGCACATGCCGAACCATGTTTCAGTCCAACTTCAAATGGACATATCTCTCTCATCCGGACTCAGTTTTAGGTGATTCTTGAATCTAAATTCAAGCCCCGAAAGTCTAGTTTTCAATGGTGGTGGTTTCACACCTAAATTCTAAATATTCAAAGAGATATGTCTAAACTAGTGAAGGCTACTCACTTTCTTCCTAACCATTTCATGCTAATTCCTCTCCTAACTTAGTTTCTTTCATTTCTTCCTATAAACATCTAAACATGATATTTTTCAATGCATAGCTTATGAAATTATTGTAGAATAGTTAGGACCCTTCAACGTACGTTTTCAACACACTCCGACATTCTTCAAGCCTTCTTGGATAATTTAAGAAAAGATTGAAATCTTTATTTTGATTATGAATGAATGAATATCCTGTAATTTGTTTGAAGTTATCAATGACATCCATAGATAGTCCCAACGATTGGGGGACAGTCTAAATGTACCGTGGCCATATTTGAGCTCCACCGTCACCGAAATGTGGCTTGTCTAATCATTCCCAGGTCGATTATTCCATTATGAGGCTCTAATGGATGTACCATGTATCATGCTTTGATTATGAGTTATTCTTATGAAATATTTGAATGACTATAAATGCTATATGAAATGATTCTTTACTAATGAGCTTGGGATTCGTTTATTTACCACTTTACTTTGATTTTATTCATTGGACTTTGGCTCACCTCTCCCTTATATATATGTCGGTGACGAAGAGCTTGGTTACAAGAAAAGATTGATAAAGAGCTGTCTTGATTGCTTCTAATGGTTCCGTATGAGCTTTGTCATGAGTTTTGAATCTTACTTTTGCTGTATGGATCATGTAATGTAATATAACCGGGATAATAATCTAAAAGAAATTTATGCTTTCATTTCATATAGTTATGCACAGCTCTGAATGGATGTTTCAAATGGACTCAATATAAGTATGTAATGGCTTCCACACTTTATAATTGAAAATGTGCCCCAAATATTCTAAGAGTCCAGCTTGTTTTGTAAGCCTGGCCTTTGGTAGTCCATGACTATTGGCCAGTCACCTCACCCCATCCTGTTTTGAGCAAGTTGAGGTCGTGACATTAGGATTGAATAAAAGATAACACACACACATACATATATATTATATTAGGATCATTGTATAAGTAGAATTAGGTAGAAGAATCTCAAATAACTATATACACCATCAAGTAGTTCTAAATCCATCAAATCGTTACGGATAGCACAAGTGCGCCTTTGCATTGTTACCTTGTAAACAGGTCCGAATCCACCCTCTCCAAGCTTGTTGTCGATTGAAAAGTTATTTGTGGAATTAGCTATTACAGCTAAGTCAAACAATGGTAACTCTAGATCTTCCTTCTGGCTTTTGTCATTGTAACCTCGTTCAGAGTTGTGCATTAGAATTCCTAAAAAGCGGGGATGAAGTGGATGTAAATGAGACAAGTAGATCCAACAAAGTAATATACCATTACAGGGATGAACACATCAACACATAATTACAAAATATATATACACATGAGTGAGCATTTCTTTTATTTTCTCTTTTTAAATTAAGTCGAAGGCACAAAAGTTTAGCTAGTCTCAGATACCTTCTCGGTTCAACTGTGAATTCTTCTTCATTTTTTGGAGACACAAGGTTAGGCTCATGCCTAGCAGAAGAAGTCCAAATAATAATGCCAAGGTCACTCCGACTATCTCTCTTTTCTTGCCACTGAAGCCAACTCGCCGGACTGTTGAATCTTCAATCCATTTAAAGTAATGGTGAATTCATTCAGGTAATACTAACATGAGAGCACAAACATATGTATAATGTCAATTGCTATATATATAATTAGAAAATAAGTAATAAAATACATTCACAACCAAGGCCTAGTAACATAATGAGTTCAAGCCAGTCCTTAGTAGATTCTGTAATACAGTCATTCGTCACCGTGATTGGTAATAAGGGAAGCTCCATCTGAAGGAGAAATCAGCCCTTAATATAGATTTGGTATAAGAGGTTATCAATCTTTCAAATTACCAGGGGCTCTGCAAGTGGCCAAGTTGTAGTTGCTGCCTCTTGATTTTACAAATTCTTTATGGGAAAGTTTTCAAGGCTAATTTACTTTAATTAATACCCTTTATAGTTAAACCGATGGCAGATTTTAAGAATAGAACTGTATCACTGCTTCTGATTCTAGATTTTCCCCTATGAAGTGTTCTCCCAACTGTTGTTCAATGAACTTTATAAGGGTGACACCAACAAATTGCCCAAAACAAAAGAATGCAAATACATTATTCATCCTTCAATTTTGGAGTTTTGGACAGCTTGAAATACTAAAGAACCAAACGACCCGAGGACAAGAATGATTGATTGGTTTCTTGTTGGCTCGTGTTGCAACTTATATCTAGCTGAACCAAAAATAAAATAAAAGAGGCAAAACATGGTTCAAAATCCTTCATTGAAATTCCCAACGCTACCAATGGAATTGCATAAAGTAATTAACCAAACCTGAACTTTGGGCTCTCACCTTCAACAGAAGACCAGCATTATATTAATACCAATATCGTCCATTGGATAAGCCGTCTCACCTTGGTCTGCCAGTGGGCCTTTCGTTGAACCATCGAGGGCCATTTGCTCACAATTATACCATAATTCAATTAACATTTTACAATTCATGCGATTATTGAAACTACCGGGTCCTAGATATGCCAACCCCTTCCCATCTTTTGACGAAAATGAAACTTAAAAGATTCAAACGATATAAAGCACATACTTTAAGAACCATACATACATTTTGTCCTTAAACAAAATCAAATTTTTATGATCATCATCACCTGTATGTTTGTAAAACGACTAATCTATATGTTTGGCAGTCAAAAAGAGCATAAATCTTTTAGTTATAATGTAAAATCACTAATCTATGCATTTGGTAGGAATTTCTTACCTACCTTAGAGGAAGCCATCCTTATGTAAATGTCTTGCCCATTTTCACTGAACTCTCTCATATCAATCAATTCATCAAACCAAAGCAAGCAGCCACTTCCACCTCCTCTTATGTCTAAATTTGTGTAAGCCATACAAGAGCAGTTTTTCAAGCATTGTATCTCGCATTCCCTCAGGGTCATGTTCTTGTCAAACCAGGAATATTTTGTGTCTGGCATTTTATAATGTGAATACTTGAGAAATCCATCTCCTTTATGGCAATCCAATAGTGTCCTCCGAACACACCCACTCGACCAGTCTCCACTTTCCCATTCCTTTGGGTATTTAGGCACAAAGTTACTCAAACAACCACATACTGGCGAGTTTCCAACGTTACAGCTACCATATGGACCACACAGTTTATAATAATCACAATTATCTATCGGTGCAGTCAGGTAAAGGACCCATTCCTGGGTTCGATCAATCAATGTCGAGCGCTGCATAATGCCATCATGACTTAGAGCAAACCTTGAAACAACTGAGCTGTTAACGAGATCATAACCATAATACACCTCCTCCTTGGTGAAAACCAATCCATATGTGTAAATGGAATTTGGTTTAAGGTTTGGATTCCCACTGAATCCAAGACCATTCCATGGTCTAGTCCGGAACAGCTCAATGGAACCATTGCTCAGAATAAGTTGCGGATATCCTTGAGGATCACACCGAAATGCAAAATCACCTTGACCTGGATCATCAGAGCTCTTCCATGATGAAAGGTGCCGCTCTAAGCCACTTACAAAGTTTTTTCCAAGTTTCATGCCTGGTAAAAGAGTATCACATGGATGATCAAAACTTTGCCAGAGAAAATGCTCTGGGTTGTCATCGTTGGCATCTCTCACAACAAGATTTCCTGACTCTAAAAGTTGACCAATAGGATCCTGTACTGTGGATCTTGTCACATTGGCAGACCAAATGACACTGCCGGTACCATTGAGAAGGGCCAGAATTCCAGGGTCAATTACCTTCAAGACACCTGATGAATCGATGAGTGGGATTTCTCTATTGGCAACCCATACAACAGTCCTAGAAGATATTTTCTTATACCATATTCCCAAGTATTGATTCTGGGAATTGCCCAGGCTGAAAAATCCCATCTCAAAACTCCCACCAGATGAAACTATGGTCTGGCTGCCTGTAATGAACTGGGTTTTAGTCATTATGTCTACTGCACTGGACATCATTATTAACATGGAAAATAAAGAGGCAAACAAAAAAGAAAGTTTGAGGCCTTCCATTGATTGTCTGATGTCCAAATTCATGGAGTTCATCTGTTTTTCCATTATTTATTCAATTTAGAAATTAACACTCAGGAACTCTTGCAGCACAGTTACTATTCAGTTGGACTTTTCTATATTTAATACATTTCAGTAGGGCTTGGAGTCAACTAAGAAGACATGGAATTCCACAGTCAGTTAATGCTAATTTGAATCATCTTCCTTTCCCCCTCATTGGCTCATTATTTGCAGTAAGTCTTCTTTTTCCCCTTCACTGGGTCATTATTTGCAATAAGTCTTCCTTTCCCCCTCATTGGTTCAATATTTAGAAAAGCATCTTACCTTAAATTCTAATTGTACCTTCAAGCTGGAACTTGGAACAACCAAATATTGGGAATCTTTGATAATAAAATTCATGGACCATTATGTGTCCGTTTTTGATTGGGTAAATGGCTTGATATCTTGTCTGATGGGGCATGACGAAGCTGTTATCACTGAAACTGAAGAAGCTTCAAACACATATCAAGTTATCCCTCTCAATGCCAACTTTAGAAATTGTCATTTTCATCTTCTGTTGGCCTCTTTTTTTTTTTTTTATTCTTTCTTTATTTTTTTATTATTTGTTATTATTATTATTTTTTGTATCTATAGGATAAGCATACAGATAAAAAAAACTGATACCGCTATCAGCACAACAAACCTTTATTAATCTATCTATTAGACATCAAATTGGGGAGCAGACAGTTTTTTTTTTTCTTTTTGGGAGCCTTCTAAAGCTTCATTTCAATTAGTGGTCTGAAGGGTTGGAATGGAATCCCATGGAGTATGAACAATCAGTCATGATCATCAGAATAGTCTAAACCAAATTGGCACTCCGTTTGGATTGAGGGGTTTGGTGAGAAAAGAAAAGAAATGGAGAGAATGAGATTTCTCATCACTTGTTTAGATGATTAATAAGGTGAGTAATGATTAGAAATGAAAAGAAATGGTGAGAAAGCCAAATCACACCATCCTTAAGTTTTGTTTCTCTCCAAAAGTGGTGGGATTTGGGGAGAAACCAAAACTACTCTTTTAATCATAGTCCCTCCGTTTCGATCGTGAGGTGAGGTGAGGTGAGAAAGGAAATGATTATGGTTTTTTACCATTATGTTTGGATGAGTAAAAGAGAAGAGAATGTGGATTCTCATCTATCTTGTTTGGACAAAGTAAATAAGAGAAAAGACAACAAAGTGTTGTGTTTCATTTGACCGAAATAACCTTTTATAGTAATAAGTTATGTTTTTTTATAAGGGTAATTTTGATATTTTAAAAAACTTTCATTAAACCCAATTCCTTTCTCACAAAATCTCACCACTTTTGGTGAGAAATAAAACATAGGTTTGGTGAGAATTTTTTTCTTATCATCTCTCATTATTTCTCACCATTTCTCACCTACTTAGACCATCTCCAACCGTTCACCAAATCCAACATCAAATTCAAATTTGATGAAAAAAAGCTACCTTCTGTGCTCCAACGGTTGCACCAAAACAGTATCAAATTGAGAATGAACCAAAACTTTCACCAAACTGAGAATGGGCTGGGTCTTTTACCAAAACACTATTCCTTACCGTTGTATTTTCATTACCGGATGTCCAACCGGATGACACACCGGATGACCAATTTCCGCAAAATTTTGTACAGATTTTACACTGAGGGGTTGACCAACCGGTCGATCACCCGGATGACCCTCAAGCTTCTCAAGCTTTGTACAAAATTTACTCTTACCGGTCGACTGGCCGGTCGTCCCCCGGACGTTTGGTGCGTTTTGATGAAAACCATTGGAGTGATTGATATCAGATTGAGCCAAACGTCTTTTTTTTACTCAAATTTGGTGAAAAATTTGTTCAACCGTTGGAGATGCTTTTAACCATCCAAATAAGTAAATGAGTTTCCTATTTTCACCATTTCTTTTCTTTTCTCACCAAACCTCTCTATCCAAACTCCAAACGGAGTGACAGTCCTTCCAAACAAGAAGGTGAGAAACCACAATCATTTCTTTTCGTTTCTCACCTAGGTGAGAAACTCTAATCATTTCTTTTATGTTCTCATTTCTCAATCCAAACGGAGTGTAAATTCAGACGACCAAATTCACAGTCAATCTAGACATTTTGAGGAAAGTAAGGCATTTGAAATTTCATAAGACGGGGCAAGCAAGCTAGTAAGTAAAATGCAAACCAATCAGACCACCCTTTCATAGCATGGGAATAGTGTAGCTTCTCCAGTGAACTCCATTTGCATACTACTAGAGGAAAATAACATGTTCATTTGTTATCACTGCCAACTTCTTCATTACTATAGATGTTTGGACATCTCATCATGTGCAGCTTCAATTTGGACAAGAGTATTTCACTAAATTTCTTCACCTTCTATGTTGAGTGAGAGAGAGATAAGTATTAGAAGTCTTATAGATAGGGTAAATTAAACTGACCTCCCTTGAGGTATCTAACTAATACATTAGTACCCCTGTCATTCTGGAAATTACTTCACCCTCCCTATGGTTTCCAGTCACATTACAATTTCCTCCCTCTATCAGTCAACTGTTAGGTCAACTAACAAATAGGGCTGATGCCACCTATTAAAAATTTTAAAATGCCATTTTTTATCCTAGTAACAAATTCCCTCTTGTATTCTATATGATCTCTCTCTCCACTGCCTCGTACCAAACTAAAAATAGGCATAAAAGTGGAAAAAAAGAAAGCTTCTCCCACAAGCTAATCACACAACAATCTAAAGCCACTTAATTGTATACAAAGCATCAAAGAATTGAAAGCCCAATTTACTAAATAAAACCATAAAACCAATCCATTAACACTGACTGAAGATTACGGGTTACAAATGTTACAACCAAACCCGCCCCTAGAGGTTAGGATCATAACCGGCCAGTAATCATGAGATTAGATATGGCCTCAGACAAAATAGAAGCGAAAGCAGAAATATAAAATTTTGTCCAATAAACTGTGCATAAATGGCATAAACAGAACTTCTCATATATTAATAACCCACACTCATACAAATCATGATAAGATTCCATATGTCCAAGATTTTTCAAAACATCATTGTTATAACATACAAACACCAAACTTATATACAGAAATGGTTGAGCTTGACCAACAAAAGGAAACAGAAAATTGAAAGACAAGAACCTCGCTCGTGAGGCGCTCGTAACAGACTCCTCAAAATTTGGTTTCCTTAACAGGTTCACTAAGGCTAGGGCTAGATATCCCACTGTTCACCTACATACATATAAATATAACAGAGTGAGCGAAAGCCCAGTGAATAACATCAGAGTAAAGGGTTTATGTGCATGAGTTCAAGTAATGACATAAGCATTTATATTTATATCATGAGCAATACGTAACAGAATGACCTCGGGTCCAATAGATAGCAGAACGACCTCGAGTCTAATGTATAACAGTAGTATAGAATGAAATTGATCATATCATGACAGAACGACCTTGGGTCCAATCATTTACAGCTGTATTACGACCATTCGATCAACTCATAACAGATAATCAGATTTATTTGATGTTTAGAACGACCTTGGGTCCATCTTATCATACGTATGGAATGACCTTGGGTCCAATTCAGATATACAGAATGCCCTTAGGTCCATCATACATATTCGTGTCACATCGATCACATTTACAGATATAGAAATGATACATACCCCCCCTTTTTTTTTACCCCCATAACCCCCACAAACACATTTTAGCCAGAGATAGGAGGAAAAAAACAAAAACAAAAACAAAAACAAAAGTTGGCCAATCACAATGCATTGGGAGTAGTGGGGTTTCCCCAAAAAGGGGGTCCTAACCTTTTTCCTTACAGATATCACAATGGTCAGACAGATAGAGACTCATTCTCCTTTGCAAATTCACAATTTCAGAAAGTTTACTACAGTAGGATATACAGAAAATAGAGTAATTAAGAAAATATATTTACTTACTCATAGTGGTTTGGTTGTTGATTTATCCTTGTGAATGATCCTACACAATCATAACACACACGAGTTGGATTACATTGTCTAACTGGATTGTTCTTTAACTTATTTAGTTCTCTTAAACTTCATTTTGACCCTTTAATTCATTTAGGATGTAAAATTCATGCCTAAGAATGCTCAAAATGGAATGATAATGCACATTTGTTCAGAATATGTCTTTTCAAAATTTGCTAAAACAGAACACTTCGCTCGAGCGCAACATCGGTCGCTCGAGCGGACCACTTGGTCTGCAAAAGTACTGGATGGTCTAAATCTAGGCTTGATGTTCGCTCGAGCCAAGATGCAACATAAAAGGTGGTCGCTCGAGCCAACTGCAAATGCCTGCAAAAATACTGGATGCATGCAATGTGCGCTCGAGCGACAGATTGTTCGCTTGAGCGGTGAGACAGAATTCTGGAATTTCCAAAACAGAGTTGAGCTTCAAAGCTTGCAATTCAAACACAAACTCTTTCATGGCTTGTAAATCACTTCTCAAAGACTTAAAACTCCTCCAAAAACATGAATTCATGACCAATTCTCAAGCCTTATGGCCAAACTTCATGAATTCGACTCAAATGGTCATGCATGTATGATTAAACTTCAATTCTTTTACAAAGTTTACAAAAACATGCAATTTCTTTTCAAAATCTTGTAAATCATGGAATTAAGTTCTAAAACTTCATAATTCATGAGTGCATGTAGAAGATAGCTTCAAAACGCAATATGGATGACATGAATCATGTTCAAACTCATGAAACTTTATCAAATTATGCATGCATGTATGAATTGACTTTGATTCTAACAATTCTAGCTCAATTCTTTCATTTAAACACATAATCTCTTTGAATTCACATATTTGATGGCTTAAACTCTTGAATTATGGTTCAAACTCTTACCCAAGGTCTTCAATTACACCTCCACAAGCTAATTCTTGAGTTACTTCACACAATTCCACAAGCTTCAAACAAAATTCTCCAAGTTTGAGCCTCTCTCTCTAAATGAACTCTCCCTCTCTCTCTAGACTTACAAATTTCAACCAAAATGGGATTGTTGAGCTCAACTCTTAATTACAACACATATATATATAGGCTATATTAGTGATGTTTAATTAATCAAGCTGAAGGTTAATTAATCTAGCTTAAATCCCATTAATCATACTCAATTTAATTAATTGATTCTAATTAATTTATTCTGAATCAAATTTTAATCAAACTTTCTAATAGGTTCTAAAAATTATGTCAATGATAATAAATTAACCAATTTCGATTTCTGACTCCATTAAAGCCTTCAATTTTCAGATCAAAGCAAAAATCATAATATATTTTCCTATGATCAATAGATACAAAGTCAAAAACATATTAATGACATATTTATCACTCAAATTCACACTTTCCACATAAGCACATGCACAATTAAGGAATTAAAAGCGTAATACAGAATGGGGTTGCCACAAATACAATAGTCAGAAAACTTAGCTAGCATATGTGTTAATAATAGTGAATTTAAAGGTAAAGAGCATGCTTTGATAAAAATAACTTAAGAATACAATATTTGAACAACACTGAGAGTTAGGGGAAAGGTTTTGAAATTGAAGTTGAAGGATCATAAGAAATCCTAAAGTCTAATCAAGGTGCTTAATGATTTAGTTCTAATGAATAGAGCCTTCCTAAATATAGTATCAAAATATAATCAGGATTACTGATAATTAAGCATGATTAATAAGACCTAATCAAGAGTAATTAAGTTAATGATGATTAAAGACTAACCTTGATTAATTAGAACTAATCTTGAATGGTGATTATTAGGGATGATGACAAGCCCTTGGGAGACAACTGTCTCTCTTCCAATTAAATATACAAATAAAAACAAAAGAGAGCAAAAAAAAATTTCTAGAAAATTGTTAGAAGTGAGAAATAAGATAGAAGAAAATGAGAAGAGGAAGAAGAAGGAGAATAAGAGGAAGAATAAGAGAGCTCCAATCCTTGGACAAAAAATTGAGTGAAAATCACCACAAGGTAAGTTTTTCTACCCTCTTTCACTTGATATAAATATTAACCAATAAGAAAATGATTTAGGATAGGTTCTTGATAGATTAAAAGAGAGGAAAAGAAAATAGAGAAAGAAGAGATAAGGTTCAGATAGGTTGAAAAACAAGTAGGTGGTTCTAATTCTTACTAATTTAATCTTGCTTTTCATGTTCGTGATTCATAGAGAGATATATTCTCATGTTTTCTCCTAGTTTTCAATGATTTTTGCAAGTTGAGCTCATGTTTTGAAGGAAAGAAGATGAGAAGATTAGAAAAGAGTTGAAAGGAAGCTAAGGGGTTATAATTCATAATGTTTTGATCTTGTTTTTGGATGATTTTATTTAAGAAAAAAAAGAAGTTTATTTTCATGTTTTCTTATTTTTTCAAGAGTTTTGGAAGAATAAATTCATGTTTTTGAAACCCTAGAAAGATAGGGAAGAAAGTGAGAAATAGAAAGGGATTTTCGGACTCAACCTAAAATTTCCAAAGCAGCCACTTCCACACATGCGGCCAATCTCTTCAGAACTCAGTTTTGTTACTAAAATAACCACACATGTAGTCCTGATTCCTACATGTACGGCGAACCCTGTTCTAGCCTATACCTTGCAACTTCAAATGGGCATATCTCTCATTTAGACTTGGTTTTAAATGATTCTTGAGTTTAAAATTCAAGCCCAGAAGTTTATTTTTCAATGGTGGTAGCCTTACCTCCAAATTCAATATATGTAAAAATATATGTCTAAATTAGTGATGGCTGCTCACTTTTTTCCGAACCATTTCATTTTAATTCCTCTCCTAACTTAATTTCCTTTCATTTCTTCCTATTTCATTAAACCTTAAATATGAAAATATGATATTTTTCAATGCATATCATATGAAATTATTGTAGAATACTGTAGACACCCCATTTTTGACAGCCCTTAAGACTTGGGCGCTACTGATTGATCACTCAATGATGAATGTGTACGCTTGTCGAATGCTTGACTTCCTCAACAAAAAACAAGATTCTGAAAAGCGGTTGCGGTAATCGAAACCGTTAATTTTTTTATTTTTCGCACAATTTTAAAAAAACTTATCGATACGCATATTTTTTTTCAATAATCATATTTATTGGGTTTTAAAATAAATATTGATCAATTTTTGTAAATTTTTAAATATGATCCAATATATTATATATTTTTAAATCACTATAAACTGAGTTTTTTACATTTTATTTTAATAATTAATGACTTTATATGTTCTAAATCCATATTATGCTTGTGACAGAAAAAAAAAATTTATTGGACTTAAATTTATAAAATTAGTTTTTTAATTATTATACTTGTGGAAGCATATGCAACTTTTAATTTGAATAGTTTTAAAAAATAAATTATGCATGCTAATGTAATCATATAAAAATTAAAAAATAAATTATAAAGAATTTTTTTTTTTTGTTTGGATTTGGATTACTTGAATATTCATTCTCTTTTTGGATAACTAGTAAATAAAAATAAAATAAACTAATCAAAAAAAATTGACATGTATAAAAAATGTGTTAATATATAATTATAGGTGTTATGTTTTCTAGATATTTTACAAAAAAATCAATTACTAAACAATGACAAATGTAAAAGAATAAATAATAGCCTATATATATATAAATAGATAATGACCACACTTATTATTATTATTATTATTTTCAAACAATATATAGATAGATGCACACAAACAAAATAGTTGAGTGACAGCAGCTGAATAGAATAGTATAGGTCTTACAGCTTTAACAAATTAATAACATGTTCATCATCTTCTCTTTTTTTTCTCTCTCTATTTCTTACTCCTCCATCTTCCCGTTTCATCTTTCCTCTTCTCTTTCTATCCATCTTCCCCCATTTTCAGTTTTTTATTTTTTATTTTTTTTTCAAAAGAAGCAATTCGGAACTGTTACGTAACGATGCGTAACAGGCCGTTACAGTCGTTACAGCACCATTACGACCACTACGACAGCCGCTACGACCGACACATTTGTGAATTTCAATCACACTGCAAAAACGGTCGTAACGGGTGGCGGTAACTACCAAAATCGTTATGTAACGGTTGCAGTCGCTTTTTAAAACCTTGGCAGGAAACCTCAGTTTTGAACCTTCAAACCTTGTGCCTTGTTTTGAACCAAAACAGTAGTTTTTCAAGCCTATGCCTTCAGGGACTTGCCGGCCACCAGTGCAAAAACTCAAATATTTTTTGCCAGTTGTCCCCCCATGTGCATGCACCATTCCAGCCGTGTGTATACAGATATTTTCGAGATAGGCACTTGGTTTTCTATATATAGAGGACCTCACATCTTGGTTTCAAGGTTGGAAAAATTGAGGAATGAGAAAATATTTTTGGAAGAGAAAAATTCTCTCTCTACAATTCTCTCTCTCTCTTACAACTTACATAGCCTTTGCTCAAACATTCTAAACCAAACCTAAAGAGTTCCTTGCTGAGGTGATTTAGGCTTGAATTTTAGTTCTTGAGGCACTTGAGAGTGTGAAATTGGTGGTTTGTAACTCAAAGGTTCATTCCTCTTCAAGAGGTATACTTTCTAGAGCTTTTTGTACCATCTTTACATTATCTTCTTCCCATCTTTTTCCACTATTTTTGAGCTGGCTATTACCTGTGTTTTTGGGCTGAAACTTGTGGTTTGAGGCTATTAAAGGTAAAGGGGTTGACAACCCTTCTTTAAACCTTACTTCTATGGCCTTTGCCGTTGTGTTTCCCACATTTTCATCATCTTTTTTTGAGCTTTTTACCACTAATTTTCAGATGTTTTTCAAAGGAAAAAATCATATTTTGAAGTCCCAAAAGTGGAGGAGTTGGCTCCCCTTCTTGTGCTTGTGTGATAGTTTTAATTCCTCAATATTTTAACTAGTTATTTTAATTGTTTTTGTCTTAATTCCAAAACTTTTTAGGACCATTTTAGGATTGATTTTTTGTGCTAGCTTCATTCATGCTTTGCATTGTAGGCTTGTAGTGTAACAGTCCTCATAGGTTTGGTGGTTTAGGTCTTTGCCACTAACCTATTTGAGTTGATAGTGTTTATTTCTTACTTTTCATACTTGTATTCATCTCTAATCACCTCTGCAATCTCCCTCCTTTTTTGGCTTTTTTCTTTGTTTTGAAAGTTGTTTCAAACTAACTGCTTGTTTAAGCTTGACATTGAGGTATTGTTCTTAATGGTTTAATCCCTTTGCAGGTTCATTACCAATGGCATGTTGTCTCTCTCATACCCAAAACAACTCTTTGTTTGATGCTTATTTCCATTAGTGGGCTTAAAGCTCATTATTGGACTCAATGAACTAATGAATGGATGGCAATTGGAATAAAGTAGGGCTGGGCATAGGGTTATTCAACCCGCCCAAACCGCCCTACCAGATCAGAACCGCACGCGTGTGGGTGGTTTCGCAAACACATTAGGGTAGGGTGCGGTTTGGATTTTATCTAAATTTCAGGTTGCGGGCGGGTTGCGGGTTTGAACCACACCCGCCCAACCTGCCCGCATTAATACATTATTATTTTTTTTTTCCCCTCTTTCAAATCTGACCGTTCGTTCATCTCATCTCACCTCGCGCACCTCATCTATAACAAACAAAACAAAAAAACCCTAATGATCTATCTACCTCTCAAACTCAAAAACACGATTCTCTCTTCCTCACTCTCTCATCTTATCGTTGTCTCTCTCACTCTCGTTGTTCATCTTCTACACTGCACCGATCGTCTTCGTCTCACTCTCTCATCGTATCGATCGACTCACTCTCTCATCGCACCACC